>CM075454.1:376514-421514 GCA_037832335.1 Carallia pectinifolia | reverse complement strand
CGCACTCTGCCCGCCCAAATGGTTCGACAGCTGTGGTCTCGGATTCAGAACATTACTCGAGCAATGGAACTGTCGTTCCACTCTGCCTTTGCTCGAATAGAGCTTTTGTCCCTCTACAGCACGACTGCCATGCCCGTTTCGTCATTGGCCCCCCTACTATTTGGTTGGGTTCGTGCCGTGCGTGCGGTCATGGGCATCGTGAAGGAATCCTACCTGGTTGATCCTGCCAGTAGTCATATGCTTGTCTCAAAGATTAAGCCATGCATGTGTAAGTATGAACTAATTCAGACTGTGAAACTGTGAATGGCTCATTAAATCAGTTATAGTTGGTTTGATGGTACCTGCTACTCTAATAATGGCAGTAATTCTAGGGCTAATATGTGCAATAAACCCCGACTTCTGGAAGGGACGCATTTATTAGATAAAAGGTCGACGCGGGCTCTGCTGGCCAAGGATGCTAAGCTGTGGTGGTGGACTCAGTTGGATGATGATGCAAGTGCGAGCAGGCCTAAGATCGAGACGTGGGAGAGCCTAAAGAAGGAGTTAAAGGACTAGTTCTTGCCCTGCAACACGTCATGGGTTGCAAGGGAATCCTTGAAGAAGTTGAAGCATAGTGGTACGGCACGTGACTACGTGAAGGAATTCAGTTCCTTGATGCTTGACATCCGTAACATGTCAGATGAGGACAAGCTTTTCAACTTCCTTTCTGGCCTACGACCCTTGGCTTAACTCGAACTTAGAAGGCAAGGTGTGAAGGACCTGCCTTCAGCAATGGCTGCGGCTGATGGTTTAGTTGATTTTCGGATCAACAAGTCTCCTGATTCTGATGCTGGGAAGCAGCCTAAAGACAAGGGCAAGAAGAAGAAGGAAGGCAAGAAGGATAAGAACAACAGTGGCGGCAAGGATAAAGGCAAAGCCGTCTACCAAGAACAAGGTAAAGGCAAAACTAACTCGGGTTGTTTCATATGTAATGGACCGCACAGGGCCAAGGAATGCCCCAAGTGAGGGAAGTTAAGTGCCATAGTTGCTGAGGAGAGTGGCCCCTTGGATGATGTTGGCCCCTCCCGTATCAATCCTCTGCAGCTGGTGAGTGCTGTGCATGCTGGACGTGCCTCACAATCTGGCTTGATGTACGTAAAGATCGGGCTCAGTAGTAAGGAGTTCATGGCGATGGCTGACACGGGTGCTACCCACAACTTTGTGGCTGAAAGGAGGGTAGAGTCACTAGGTCTAAAAGTCACCAAGACCGGGAGTCGAATAAAGGCAGTCAACTCAGCAGCCCAGGAGATGCTTGGCACGGCACTGGAGTGGAGGTAACTATGGGCAATTGGTCTGGTAAGCTTAACTATTGGCAAGTCAGGATTGCAGAAGGAGATGAGGGGAAAACCACGTGCATCACTAGCTATGGCTCCTATAAATTCTTGGTAATGCCATTCGGTTTGACTAACGCCCCTGCGACTTTCTGTAATTTAATGAATGATGTGTTTTATGACTTTATTGATCATTTTGTGGTTGTATATCTAGATGATATTGTTGTGTATGGTGAGTCCTCGGAGGATCACTTGTCCCCCCTGAGGTTGGTGTTGTCTAAGTTGAGAAAGCTCCAATTATATGTGAAAAAGGAAAAAAGTGAGTTCGTCCGACGTGAGATAATGTTCCTTGGGCATAGGGTGAGTCGAGGGCAAGTTGAAATGGACGAGAGAAAAGTCCAGGCAATAGTGGAGTAGGAGGCCCCTACCAAAGTGTCTGAGTTGAGATCCTTTCTTGGTTTGTCTAAGTATTACAGGAAGTTCGTGCAAGATTACTCCAAAAAGGTGGCCCCATTGACAGACTTACTCAAGAAGGATAGACTATGGAGGTGGACAACAGATTGTCAAGAAGCCTTTGACAAGTTGAAAGCAGCGGTGTCCACGGAGCCAATCCTGAGGCTGCCAGATTTCGAGTTGCCTTTCAGTGTGCTAACTAAAGCCTCAGACAAAGACATTAGAGCTGTCTTGGTGCAAGAAGGCCACCCCATTGCCTATGAGAGTTGGAAACTCAATGATGAAGAGCAGTGGTACTTAGCCCATAAGAAGGAGATGTTGGCAGTGGTGCATTGCCTTCGGACATAGAGGGTATATTTGCTGAGTTCTAGGTTCGTGGTTCGAACCGATAATGTGGCTAATACATTCTTTTAGACTCAGAAGAAGCTTTCTGCACGGCAAGCACGGTGCTAGGAGTTCTTGGCTGAGTATGATTTTACTTGGGAACACAAGCCAGGAAGGCAAAATTAGGTGGCAGATGCCCTAAGTCGCCGACAAGTGCAAGAGACGGTCAAAACCCGAACCACCTGCCATTGGTTCTCACCCAAAATTTTGCCTTGTGATGGCACTAAGTCACACTTAGTCTCAACCAACTGCACACACAAAAGGATTGCACAATGGAACTTTGTAAGTAGGCACACAACTCACACACTCAAAAGAGACAAAAGAACATATACGGGAACCTTTCCCAACCTTTTATTACTTAACTCAAGTAATACAAAGGAACAATCACCTGAACTCTCAATAGTGTTTCACTCTTTCTCTCTGAGTGATTTCTCTTTCACTGAGTACAAATGACAACCCGTGGGGTCTATATATAGCTGACACTCCTAGCTATCTAGGTCTTGGAGATAAACATTATCTCCCTACGATCTCTATCGTGGCTGATAACCCTCATCTTCCCACGATCTCATCCATGACTTGATCCTGATAAGCCTTATCTCTCACAATCATCCATCACTTGATCTCGATAAGCCTTATCTACCCACGATCCTTTGCCATGCACAATCTGATGAGCATTATCCTGATGCTCGGCCAACTGGATAGAGCCACACCTGCACATCCCCACGTTTCACACGTCATAGGAGACTCAGTGCCACGCAGTGCCTTGCAATGCCATGCAGTGCCATGCAGACTTGGCCAAGACCCAGTCCTGTGTTTTGGGCCTCTTGTCCCAAGCCCATGGCCCATCTGATGGAGCCCATGAACATGTCGCCCAGCATCCTTTGTCCAACCAAAGTCTTGGTCCACACTAGGACCTGTATGTAGGCCTGTGCCTACGCTGAGCCTCTTAGCTTTCACCTTGCTTCAAGGAGTGCCCAGCCACTCCAAAGTCCCATGCTAGGAATTGGCGCAAGGTGCCGCCAACTCCTGCATGCCAAGTGTTCATGGGGCAAACAAACCGCCCCCACTTGTTGAAGCCAATGTCCTCGTTGGTAAGGTTGGTAGGTAGTCTTCCATCTGCTTCTGGAACTGCCATAGAGTCACATCTCTTTCCCAGCTCGCCTCACAATCTACGGCATTCTTTCACTTCACCAAGTACTCAACTCGCTTGTTCTTTTTAGTTTGTCACTGCATTCGACGGTCTAGAATTCTCTCCACTTCACATTGCAACTCAGTTACGAATGTAGGGGGAGAACGTCATGCTTGTTTCCATGGAGGCTCATCACCTGCTTCCTTGCATAAGGGCTTTAAGAAACTCACATGGAAGGTTGGATGCACCTTCAACCTTTCTAGGAGCTGCAACCTGTATGCAACATTGCCAACTTTCTTCACCACTGTGAAGGGACCGTCACACTTTGGAACCAGCCCACGATGATGCAGAGCAATGGTACTCAACCCATGAGAAGGAGATGCTGGCTGTGGTGCATTGCCTTTGCACCTGGAGGCTGTATTTGCTGAGTACTCGGTTCGTGGTTCGGACCGGCAATGTGGCTAACACATTCTTTCCGACTCAGAAGAAGCTTTCTGCACGGCAGGCGCAGTGGTAGGAGTTCTTGGCTGAGTACAATTTTGTTTCGGAACACAAGCCAGGCAGGCAAAATCATGTGGTGGATGCCCTAAGTCGTCGACAAGTGCAAGAGACGGTTGCTGCCTTCACTCAAGTGCAGAGTGACTTGCTAGAAAAAATCAAAGAACATGCCCGTATGAATGTAAAAGGTGAGATCGCAACAACAAAGCATGTTCCTTCCCCACAATAGCATAAAAGGTGAGACGGCAACAACAAAGCATACTCTTTACACACACGAGTATAAAAGGCAGGATGGCAACAACAAAGCATCCTCCTTACCCGCACGAGCAGAAAAAGCGAGAAGGAACAACAACAAAACCAAACTCCTTGCCACACGAGTATAAAAGGCAAGACGACGACAACAACAAAAGCATGCTCCTCGCTCGCAAGAGTATAAAAGGTGAGACGGTAACAACAAAGCATATTTCATTCTG
This sequence comes from Carallia pectinifolia, assembly GCA_037832335.1. Taxonomy (NCBI): domain Eukaryota; kingdom Viridiplantae; phylum Streptophyta; class Magnoliopsida; order Malpighiales; family Rhizophoraceae; genus Carallia; species Carallia pectinifolia. The sequence continues at coordinate 417,267 of CM075454.1, read as the reverse complement.
GCACAAGTATAAAAGGCTAGTAGGTAACAACAATAAAACTGGACTCCTTGCCTGCACAAGTAAAAAGGCGAGATAGCAATAGCAAAGCATACTCCTTACCTGCACGAGAATAAAAGGCGAGACGGCAACAAGAACAAAACCAGACTCCTTGGCTGTATGGGTATAAAATGCGAGACAGCAACAACAACAAGAGTAGATACCTTGCCTGCAAGACTATAAAAGGCAAAATGTACAACAAGAAAAGTATCGTCCTTGCCCATACGAGTATAAAAGGCGAGACAACAACAACAAAGCATGCTCCTCACCTGCACGAATATAAAGGCTGAGATAGCAAAAACAATAAATGCAAACTCCTCGCTCGTATGAGTATAAAAGGGGAGATGATAAGAATAGTAAAATCATAATTTTTACTCGCACTAGTAAAAAAGGCGAGATGGCAACAGCAAAGCATGCCTGCACGAGTATAAAAGGCAAGACGGTAATAGCAAAGCATACTCCTTACCTGCACAAGAATAAAACGCGAGACAGCAACAACAACAAAATCAGACTCCTTGCTCGCACGGGTATAAAGACGAGACATTAACAATAAAAAAAGCAGATTCTTTGTCGATAAGAGTATAAAATTTGAAAATTACAACAAAAAAACTTTACTCGTTGCCTGCACGAGTATAAAAGGCGAGATGGTAACAGTAGCAAATCAGACTCGTAGTCCGTGCAAGTTGAAAAGGCTAGACAACAAAAACAACAAATGCAGACTCATTGCCCACAAGAGTATGAAAGTAGACAATCACAACAACAAAAGTATACTCCTAGCCTGCCAGAGTATAAAAAGCAGGACGACAACAACAACAAAACTAGAGTCCTTGCCCGCGCGAAGATAAAAGGTGAGACGACAACAACAACAAAGGTAGACTCCTTGCTCACAATGGTATAAAAGGCAAAAAGTACAACAGTAAACATATACTCCTGGCCCGTACAAACATAAAAGAGGAGACAGTAGTAACAACAAAGCATACTCCAAGCCCGTGCGAGCACAAAAGTGAGATAGCAACAACAACAACTGCAGACTCTGTGCCCACGAGAGCATAAAAGGCAAGACGACAACAACAACAAAGGCACACTCCTTGTCCATGCAAGTATAAAAAGTAAGAAGGCAACAACAAAGCTTACTCCTTGCCTTTACCAGTATAAAAGGCCCGTCGGCAGCAGCAACAAAACTAGACTCCTTTCCCTCACGAGTAAAAGATGAGACAGCAACAGCAAAGCATACTCCTTAACCACACAAGAATAAATGGCGAGACGACAACAGCAGCAAAACCAGGCTCCTTGCACACACGGGTATAAAAGGCAAGACAGTAAGAAAAGGGTAAGACGACAAGAACAACAAAACCAGAGTCCTTGCCTACGCGAAGATAAAAGGCAAGACTGCAACAACAACAACAAAAGTAGACTCCTTGCCCGCAAGAGTATAAAAGGCAAAAAGTACAACAACAAAAGTATACTCCTAGCCTGCATGAGCATAAAAGCGAGACAGCAACCAGAACAAATGTAGACTCCATGCCCATGAGAGTATAAAAGGTAAGATGGCAACAACAACAAAAGCACACTCCTAGGCCATACAAGTGTAAAAAGCGAGACGACAATAGTAAAGCTTGCTTCTTGCCTACAAGAGTATAAAAGACGAGTTGGCAGCAGAAACAAAACTAGACTCTTTGCCCACACGACTAAAGGACGAGACGGCAACAGCAAAGCATACTCCTTGCCCACACAAGAATAAATGACGAGACGACGACAACAACAAAACCAGGCTTCTTGCCTACATGGGTATAAAATCCAAGATAGTAACAACAATAAGAGTAGACACCTTGCTTGCAAGAGTATAAAAGGCAAAATGTACCACAACAAAAGTATACTCCTTGTTCGTATGAGCATAAAAGACGAGACAACAACAAGAAAGCATGTTCCTCAACCGTACGAGTATAAAAGGCAAGACAGCAAAAATAATAAATGTAAATTCCTTGCCCATACGAGTGTAAAGGTGAGATGGCAAGAACAACAAAAGCATACTCTTTACTCACACGAGTAAAAAAGGCGAGATGGCGACAGTAAAGTATACTCCTTACTGGCACGAGTTTAAAAGGCAAGACAGCAACAACAAAGCATACTCCTTACCTACACAAGAATAAAGGCGAGATGGCAACAACAACAAAATCAAACTCGTTGCCCGCACGAGAATAAAAGGCAAGATAATAGCAACAACAAAAGCAGACTCTTTGCCCACAGGAGTATGAAAGGCGAAAAGTACAACAACAAAAGTATACTCCTTGCCTATATGAGTAAAAAAGGCGAGACAGTAACAATAGCAAATCAAACTCCTAGCCTGCACGATTTTAAAAGGCAAGACAGCAAAAAAAACAAATGTAGAGTCCTTGCCGGCAAAAGTATGAAAGGCAACAAGCATAACAACGAAAGTATACTCCTAGCCTGCCTGAGTATAAACGTGGGAACTCGCACGAAGATAAAAGGCAAGATGGCAAAAACAGCTAAAGTAGACTCTTTACTAGCAAGAGTATAAAAGGCAAAAAGTACAACAAATGTATACTCCATGCCTGCACTAGTATAAAAGTGGAGACATTAGCAATAACAAAGAATACTCCTAGCCTGCACGAGTATAAAGACGAGATGACAACAACAACAAAAGCAGCCCACACTAGTATAAAAGTGGAGATGGTAGCAACAACAAAACTTACCCCTATCCCGCACGAGTATAAAGATGAGACGAGAACAACAACCAAACTAGACTCCTTGCTCGCAAGAGTATAAAAGGTGAGATGACAACAACAAAGCACACTTTTTGTCCTACGAATATAAAAGGCGAGACAGTAACAACAAAGCATGTTGTTTGCTTGCATGAGTAAAAAAGGCAAGACAGCAACAAGTACAAAACTAGACTCCCTGTCCTTATGAGTATAAAATGCGAGACAGCAACAACAAAGTGTGCTGCTTGCCTGCACGAGTAAGAAAGGCGAGACGACAGCAAGAACAAAACCAAACTCCTTGTCTGTATGAGTATAAAAAGTGAGACGGGAACAATAACAAAAGCATCCTTGCTACCCGCACGAGTGTGAAAGGCGACACGGCAACCAAAAGGCATACTCCTTACCCACATAAGTATAAAAGGCAAGACGACAAGAACAAAGCATACGCCTTGGTCACATGAGTATAAAAGGCGGGATGGCAATAGCAACGCATAGGCCTTACCCGTGCGAGTATCAAAGGCGAGACAGTTCCTGCCTGTACGAGTTTAAAATGCAAGATGCCAATGGCAACAGCAAAGCATACTCTTTCCATGCAAGAGTTTAAAAGGCGAGGTGGCAAAAACAAAGCGTCCTCCTTACCTGCATGAGTATCACAGCGAGATGGCAAAAACAAAGCGTACACCTTGCCCGCACGAGTACCATGGCAAGACGGCAACAACATAACATTCTTCTCGCCCGCACGAGTATAAAAGGTAAGACAACAAGAACAAAGCATTCTCCTCGCCCGCTTGAATATAAAAGGAGAGACTGCAACAACAAGAAAACCAGACTCCTTGCCCGTATGAGCATAAAAGGAGAGAAGACAACAACAACAAAAGTATACTCTTTGCTTGCACGGGCATAAAAGTCAAGATGGCAATAGCAAAGCATACTCCTTGCCTGCACGAGTGTAAAAGGCGAGGAGGCAATAGCAACAAAACCAGACTCTTTACTAGAACAGGTATAAAATGCGAGATAGTAACAACAACAAAAGTAGACTCATTGCTCGTAAGAGCTTAACAGGCAAAACGTACAACAAGAATAGTATACTCCTTCTTGCATGTGCATAAAAGGCAACATGGCAACAACAGCAAGGTAGACTCTTAGCCTGCACGAGTGCAAAAGGCGAGAAGCCAAAAACAAAAAAAGTAGACTCCTCGCCTGCAAGAGTATAAAAGACAACAAGCACAACAATACAAGTAGACTCCTTGCCCTCTCGAGTATAGAAGGCGGGACGGCAACAACAACAAAACTACTCTCCTTAACTGCACGAAGATAAAAGGCAAGACGGAAACAACAACAAAAGTAGACTCCTTGTCCACCAGAGTATAAAAGACAAGGAGGCAATAGCAACAAAACTAGACTCTTTGCTTGCACAGGTATAAAATGCGAGATAGTAACAACAACAAAATTAGACTCATTACCAGCAAGAGTATAAAAGGCAAAAAGTACAACAAGAAAAGTATACACCTTCTTGCATGCGTTCAAAAAGGAAAGACGGAAAAAACAGTCAAACAGACTCCTAGCTCGCACTAGTGCAAAAGGCGAGAAGGCAAAAACAACAAAATCAGGCTCCTTGCTTGCAAGAGCATAAAATATGCCAAGCACAACAACGAAAGTACACTCCTTGCCCTCCCAAGAATAGAAGGCGGGATGGTAACAACAACAAAACTACACTCCTTGCCCGCACCACGATAAAAGGCGAGTGGAAAACAACAACAAAACTAGACTCCTTGTCCTCAAGAGTATAAAAGGCAAAACGTACAACAACAAAAGTGTACTACTTGCTTGCAAGAGTGTAAAATGTGAGATGGCAACAATAGCAAAGCAGACTCCTTGCCTACATGAGTATAAAAGGCAAAAAGTACAAAAACAAAGGTATACTCCTTGCCCGCATGAGTATAAATAGCAAGATGGCAACAACAACAAAACCAGACTCTTTGCCATATGAGTATAAAAGGCACGACGACAACAACGACAAAAGGATGCTTCTTGCTCACATGGGTATAAAAGGCGAGACAGCAACTGCTCAGCATACTCCTTGCCTGCATGAGTATAAAGCATACTCCTTTCCGTCAATTGTATAAAAGGCGAGACGACAATAGTAAAGCATGCTCCTTGCCTGCAGAAGTATAAATGACGAGACAACAACAACAAAGCATACTCCCTGCTCGCACGAGTATAAAGGACAAGACGACAATAACAATAAAACCAAACTCAGTGCCCGTACGTGTATAAAAGTTGAGACAGCAATAGCAAAGCATATTCCTTTCCCGCAAGAGTATAAAGGGTGAGACGAAAACTAAAATACATGCTCCTCACCCGCACGAGTATAAAAGGCAAGATGACAACAACAACAAAACCACACTCCTTGGCCGCACAAGTATAAAATGCGAAAAGGCAACAACAACAAAAGCACATTCTTTGCTCGCACGAGTATAAGAGGCGAGATGACAATAGCAAAGCGTACTCTTACCCCACACATGTATGAAAGGAAAGATGAAAACAACACAAAACAAGAATCCTTGCCCGCATGAGTGTAAAAGGCGAGACAGTAAGAACAACAAAAGCATACCCTTTGGTCGCATGACTGTAAAAGGCGAGATGACATCAGCAAAGCATACTCCTTGCCCAAACGAGTATAAAAATTGAGATGGCAGCAACAACAAAACCAGACACTTTGCCTGCAAGTTTATAAAAGGTGAGAGAGCAACAATAAAGCAAACTCCATGTCTACACGAGTATAAAAGGCAAGACGACAACAACAAAGCGTGCTGCAAGCCTGCACATGTATAAAAAGCAAGAGGGTAATGACAACAAAACCAGACCCATTGTCCATACAAGACAGCAACAACAAAGCATACTATTTGCCTGCATGAGCTTAAAAGGCGATACGGTAAGAGCAGAGCATATTCCTTACCCACACACATATAAAAAGCGTGTATAAAAGTTGAGATAGTAACAACAAAGCTCAACTACATGCCCGTACAAGTATAAACGTTGAGATGGCAATAACAACAAAAGCATAGTCTTTGTCTGCACAAATATTAAAGGCACGACGGCTATAGCAAAGGATACTCCTTACTTGCACAAGTATAAAAGGTGAGACGGCAACAACAAAGCATGTGCCTCCCCTCACGAACATAAAAGGCGACACGAAAACAATAACAAAACCAAATTCCTTGCCCTCACAAGTATAAAAGGTTTGACGACAACATTAACAAAGGAACGCTCCTTGGCCGCATGAATATAAAATGTGCGGCGGCAATAGCAAAGCACACTCATTGCCCACACGAGCATAAAAGGCATGATGGCAACAACAACAAAACCAGACTCCTTGCCTGCACGGGTGTAAAAGGTGAGATAGTAACAACCACAAAAGCATGCTCTTGCTCGCATGAGTATAAAAGGAGAGACAGCAACAACAACAAAGCACACTGCTAGCCCGAACGAGTATAGAACGCGAGACAACAACAATAACAAAAGCACACTCCTTGCCCTCATGAGTATAAAAGGCGAGAGGGCAACAATAACAAAACCAAACTCTTTTCCTGCATGGGTATAAAAGGCGAGACAGTAACAACAACAAAAGCAAACTCCTTGCCCGCAACAGTATAAAAGGCAAAAAGTACAACCACAAAAGTATACTCATTGCTCGCAAGAGTAGAAAAGGTGAGACGGCAAATAATAACAAAACCATACACCCTGCCTGGACAAATATGAAAGTTGAGATGCTAATAAAAGCAAAGTAGACTGGTAGCCCTCACGAGTAGGAAAGGCGAGACAGCAACAGCAATAAAAAGAGACTCCTTGCTCGCAAGAGTATAGAAGGCAAAAGGCACAATAACAAAAGTATACTCCTTGCAAACACGAGTATAACAGGTGAGACAGCAACAACAACAAAGCCAGACTCCTTACCCACACGAGCATAAAAGGCAAGATGGCAACAACAATAAAAGTAGACTCCTTGCTCGCAAGAGTATAAAAGGCAAAAAGTATATCAACAAAAGTATACTCTTTGCCTGCACGAGTATAAAAGGCGAGAAGGCAATAACAACAAAACCATACTACTTACCTACGAGAGTATAAAATACAAAAAGTACAACAATGAAGGTATTCTCCTCACCCACCCGAGTATAAAAAGCAAGACGGCAACAACAAAGCATATACCTTGCCCACATGAGTATAAAAGGCAATATGGCAACAACAAAGCATGCTACTTGCTCGCACGAGTACAAAAGGCCCGACGACAACAACAACATACCAGACTTCTTGCCCATACGAGTATAAAAGGCAACACAGCAATGCCAAAAAAAGCATACTCCCTACCCGCAAGAGTATAATAGGCAAGGCGTCAACAACAACAAAAGCAGACTCCCAGCCCGGACGAGAATACAAGGCAAGATGAAAACAACAGCAAAAGTAGACTCCATGCCTGGAAGAATATAAAGGGCAAAAAAAACAAAATCAGTATCCTCCTTGCCTGCATGAGCATAAAAGGTGAGATAATATCAACTGCAAAGCAAAACCATAGCCCTTATGAGTATAAAAAGCTAGACGATAATAATAACAAAACTAGACTCCTTGCCCGCAAGAGTATAAAAGGCGACAACTACGAAAACAAAAGTTTGTTCCTCACTGGCCCAAGTGCAAAAGGCAACACGGCAACAATGAAGCCGATTGCTTGCTCGCGCTAGTATAAAAGGTGAGATGGCAACAAGCACAAACCTAGACTCCTTGCCTCTACGAGTATAAAAGGCAAGGCAGCAACAACAACAAAAGCAGACTTCCAGCCTGTATGAGTATAAAAGGCAAGACGACAACAACAACAAAAGTGGACTCCTTACCCGCAAGAGTATAAAAGTCAAAAGGTACAACAACGAAAGTATACTCCTTGGCTGCAAGAGTATAAAAGGTGAAGACGGCAACAACAACAAAGCCAGACTCCTTGCTTCCACGTGTATAAAACACGATGCTACAAGAACAACAGAAGTAGACTCTGTGCCCGCAATAGTTTAAAAGGCAAAAAGCACAACAACAAAAGCATATTGCTTGCCTGCACGAGTATAAAAGGGAAGACTTCAACAACAACAGAACTAGACTATTTTCCTGGAAGAGTATCAAAGGTGACCAGTACAAAAACAAAAGTATACTCCTCATCCGTTCGAGTATAAAAGACGAGACGATAACAACAAACCATACTCCTTGCCCGCACGACTATAAAAGGCTAGACGACAACAACAAAGCATGCTGCTTGCTCGCATGAGTAAAAAAGGCGAGATGGCAACAACAACAAAACCAGACTCCTTACCCGTACAAGTATAAAGGGTGAGATGGCAAACAACAACAAAGCCATACTTCTTGCCTGTAGGAGTATAAACGGCAAGGGGGCAACAATAATGCATGCTTCTTACCTGCACGAGTATAAAAGGCAAGACGGCAACAGCAAAACATACACCTTGTCCACAAGAGTATAAAAGGCGAGACAGCAACAATAGGAAAGCAGACTCCTAGCCCATACATGTATAGAATGCGAGACGGCAATAGCAAAAAAAGCAGTCTCATTGGCTGCAAGAGTATAAAAGGTGACAAGTGCAACAGCAAAAGTAGACTCCCTGACCCCCTGAGTATAAAAGACGAGACTACATCAACAACAAAACTAGACTCTTTGCCCACACAGTTGTAAGGATGAGACAGCAACAATAGCAAAAGTAGACTCCCTGCCAAAAGAATATAAAGAGCGAAAAGTAGAACAACAAAAGTATACTTCTTGCCCACACGAGTATAATAGGCAAGACGACAACAACAGCAAAACTAGACTCCTTTCCCACAAGGGTATAAAAAGCAAAAAGTACAACAACAAAAGAATACTCTGTGCCTGCACGAGCACAAAAGGTGAGACAACAACAACAAAAAAAGCAGACTCTTTACTAGCATGACCATAACAGGCAGGTCAACAATAACAACAAAACCAAACTCCTTGCCCGCAAGAGTGTAAAGGGCTAAAAGCACAACAACTAAAGCATACTCCTCACCTACACAAGTATAAAAGGTGAGACATTAGCAACAACATTGTAGACTTCTAGCCCACTAGAGTGTAAAAGTTAAAACCGCAACAATAACAAAAGTAGACTCCTTGCCCGCAAGAATACAAAAGACGAGACGGAAACAACAGAGCATACTTCTTGCCTACGTGAGTATAAAAAGCAAGACAGCAGCAGCAAAGCATATTGTTTGCCCATATGAGTGTAAAAGGGCAAGACAACAACAACAATAAAACCAGACTTCTTGCCTGTATAGGTAAAAATGGCAAGACAGCAATGGCAAAGCAAGCGCCTAGCCCTCACTAGCGAGACGACAATAATAACAACAAAAGCATACTCCCTGCCTGCATGAGTATAAAAGGCGAGACGACAACAGCAAAGCAGACGCATAGCCCTCACTAACGAGATCACAACATCAACAACAAAAACAAACTCCTTGCTTGGAAGAGTATAAAAGTCGAGAGGGTAATAACAATGCATACACCTAGCCCGCACAGCTATAAAAGGCGAGACGACAGCGATAAAGCATGATGCTTGCCCGCACGAGTATAAAAGGCAAGACAACAACAACGAAGCATGCTGCTTGCCCACACAAGTATAAAAGGCGAGACGACAACAAGAACAAAACCAAACTCCTTGTTTGTACGAGTATAAAAGTGAGACGGCGATAATAACAAAAGCATACTTGCTGCCCGCACTAGTGTGAAAGGCGACACGGAAACAACAAGGCATACTCCTTACCCGCATAAGTATAAAAGGCGAGATGACAAGAACAAAGTATACACTTTGGCCACACGAGTATAAAAGGTGGGATGACAATAGCAAAGCATACTCTTTTCTCGTAAGAGTATAAAAGGTGACATAGCAATAGCAACGCAGACACCATACCCGTGTGAGTATAAAAGGCGAGATGGTTCCCTGCCTGTACAAGTATAAAATGCAAGATGGCAATGGCAACAGCAAAGCATACTCTTTCCATGCAAGAGTTTAAAAGGCGAGGTGGCAAAAACAAAGCGTACTCTTTACCCGCCTGAGTACCACGGCGAGATGGAAAAAACAAAGCGTACTCCTTGCCCACACGAGTACCATGGCAAGACGGCAATAGCAAAGTATTCTTCTCGCCCGCATGAGTATAAAAGGCAAGACAACAACAACAAATCATTCTCCTCACCTGCTTGAGTATAAAAGGAGAGACTGCAACAATAACAAAACCAGACTCCTTGCCCGTATGAGCATGAAAGGAGAGATGACAACAACAACGAAAGTATACTCTTTGCTTGCACGGGCATAAAAGGAAAGATGGCAATAGCAAAGCATACTCCTTGCCTTCACGAGTGTAAAAGGTGAGGCGGCAATAGCAACAAAACCAGACTCTTTGCTAGAACAGGTATAAAATGCGAGATAGTAACAACAACAAAAGTAGACTCATTGCCCGCAAGAGCTTAAAAGGCAAAACGTACAACAAGAAAAGTATACTCCTTCTTGCGCGTGTATAAAAGGCAACATGACAACAACAGCAAGGCAGACTCCTAGCCCGCATGAGTACAAAACGCGAGAAGGCAAAAACAAAAAAAGTAGGCTCCTTGCCTACAAGAGTATAAAAGGCAACATGCACAACAACAAAAGTAGACTCTTTGCCCTCCCGAGTATAGAAGGCGGGACGACAACAACAACAAAACTACTTTCCTTAACTGCACAAAGATAAATGGCGAGACAGAAACAACAACAAAAGTAGACTCCTTGTCCCCCAGAGTATAAAAGACGAGGCGGCAATAGCAACAAAACCAAACTCTTTGCCTGCATAGGTATAAAATGCGAGATAGTAACAACAACAAAATTAGACTTATTACCCGCAAGAGTATAGAAGGCAAAAAGTACCACAAGAAAAGTATACACCTTCTTGCACGCGTTCAAAAAGGCAGGAGGGCAACAACAGCAAAGTAGACTCCTAGCTTGCATTTGTGTAAAAGGTGACAAGGCAAAAACAACAAAACCATGCTCCTTGCTTGCAAGAGCATAAAAGATGACAAGCACAACAACGAAAGTACACTCCTTGCCCTCCCAAGTATAGAAGGCGGGATGGTAACAACAACAAAACTACACTACTTGCCCGCACAATGATAAAAAGCGAGACAGAAACAACAACAAAACTAGACTCCTTGTTTGCAAGAGTATAAAAGGCAAAAAGTACAACAGCAAAAGTATACTACTTGCTCGCAAGAGTGTAAAATGTGAGATGGTATCAATAGCAAAGCAGACTCCTTGCTTGCATGAGTATAAAAGGCAAAAAGTACAAAAACAAAAGTATACTCCTTGCCCGCATGAGTATAAACGGCGACATGGCAACAACAACAAAACCAGACTCATGCAAGACGGCAAACAACAACAAAACCATACTTCTTGCCTGTAGGAGTATAAACGGCGAGGGGGCAACAGCAATGCATGCTTCTTACCCGCACGAGTATAAAAAGTGAGAAGGCAACATTAAAGCTTACTTGTTGCCTGCACGAGTATAAAAGACAAGACGGCAACAGCAAAGCATACACCTTGTCCACAAAAGTAGAAAAGGCAAGACAGCAACAATAGGAAAGCAGACTCCTAGCCCATACATGTATGGAATACAAGACGGCAACAGCAAAAAAAGCAGTCTCATTGGCTGCAAGAGTATAAAAGGTGACAAGTGCAATAACAAAAATATACTCCTCGACCCCCTGAGTATAAAAGTGGAGACGACATCAACAACAAAACTAGACTCTTTGCCCGCACATTTGTAAGGATGAGACGGCAACAACAGCAAAAGTAGACTCCTTGCCCAAAAGAATATAAAGAGCGAAAAGTAAAAGAACAAAAGTATACTCCTTGCCCACACGAATATAATAAGCAAGACGACAACAACAACAAAACAAGACTCCTTTCACACAGGGGTATAAAAAGCGAAAAGTACAACAACAAAAGAATACTCCGTGCCCGCATGAGTACAAAAGGTGAGACAACCACAACAACAAAACTAGACTCTTTACTAGCATGACCATAACAGGCGGGACAACAACAACAACAAAACCAAACTCCTTGCCCTCAAGAGTGTAAAGGGCTAAAAGCACGACAACTAAAGCATACTCCTCACCTACACAATTATAAAAGGTGAGATGGTAGCAACAACAAAGTAGACTTCTAGCCCACTTGAGTGTAAAAGGTAAGACCGCAACAACAACAAAAGTAGACTCCTTGCCCGCAAGAATACAAAAGGCGAGACGGTAACAACAAAGCATACTTCTTGCCTGCACGAGTATAAAAGGTAAGACGACAACAACAAAGCACATTGTTTGCCCATATGAGTACAAAAGGGCAAGACGGCAACAACAACAAAACTGGACTCCTTACCCGTATAGGTTTAAATGGTGAGACGGCAACAGCAAAGCAAGCGCCTAGACCTCACTAGCGAGACGACAACAATAACGACAAAATCATACTCCCTGCCCGCATGAGTATAAAAGGCGAGACGGCGACAGCAAAGCAGACGCATAGCCCTCACTAGCGAGATCACAACATCAACAACAAAAATAGACTCCTTGCTTTGAAGAGTATAAAAGGTGACATGGCAATAACAACGCATACTCCTAGCCCGCACAGCTATAAAAGGCGATACGACAGCAATAAAGCATGATGCTTGCCCTCACGAGTATAAAAGGCAAGACGACAACAACAAAGCATGCTGCTTGCCCACACACGTATAAAAGGCGACATGACAACAACAACAAAAGCAGACACCTTGCCCGCAAGAGTGTAAAAGGCAAGACATCAATAAAAACACATACTTCTTGCCTGCACGACTATATAGGGTAAGATGGCAAGAACAAAGCATGATGCTTGCTCGCACGACTATAAAAAGTGGGGCAGTAACAAAAGGCATACTCCTTACCCGCATGACTATAAAAGGCAAGACGGCAACAAGAAAGCAAGCTGCTTCTAGGCTATACAAGTATAAAAAGCAAGGTGGCAACAACAATAAACCCAGACTCCTTACCTGTAAAAGTATAAAAGGCGAGAAGGTAACAACAACAAAAGCATACTCCATGGCGGCACGAGTAGAAAAGGTGAGACGGCAACAACAAAGCATACTTCTAGGCTGTAAGAGGATAAAAGACGAGGCAGTAACAACAACAAAAGCATATACCCTGCTTGCACGAGTATAAAAGGCGAAGCGGCAACAGTAAAGCATACTCCTTGCCCAAACGAGGATAAAAGGTAAAGCAGCAACGACAAAGAATACTATTTACTCGCACGAGTTTAAAAGCGAGATGGCAACAACAACAAAACTAGACTCCTTGTCCACACTAGTCTAAAAGGCAAGACGACAATAACAACAAGAGCATACTCTTTGCCCGCAAGAGTATAAAAGGCAAGATGACAACGTCACCAAAACCAGACTCCTTGCCTGTACGAGCACAAAAGGCTAGACGACATCAATAACAAAAGCATATTTCGTGCTTGCACGAGTATAAAAGGCATGATGGCAACAATAGCAAAGTTGACTTCTAGCCCGCAAGAGTATAAAAGGCATAATGCCAACAACAACAAAACCAGACTCCTTGGCTGCACAAGTATAGAAACTAAGACGGTAACAACAACAAAAATAGACTCCTTGCCCGCAAGAATACAAATGGCAAAAAGCACAAAAATAAAGCATACTCCTTCCCTGCACGAGCATAAAACGCTAGACGGTAACAACAACAAAGCAAACGCTTAGGCCGCACGAGTATAAAAGGCAAGACAGTAATAATAAAAAAAAGTAGGATCCTTCCCTGTAAGAGTATAAAAGGTGAGACGACAACAACAAAGCATACTCCTTGCCCGAACGAGTATAAAACGTGAGACGGCAACAGCAAAGCTTATTGATTGCTTGCAAGAGTATAAAAGGTAAGCCGGAAACTACAACAAAACTAGACTCCTCAATCATAAGAGTATAAAGGGGCAGAAGTACAACAACAAAAGTATACTCTTTGCCTGTGTGAGTGTGAAATGTGAGACGGCAACAACAACAAAAATAGACTCCTTACCCGCACGAGTATGAAGAGTAAGACAGGAGCAACAACAAAAATAGACTCCTTGCCCGCAAGAATAGGAAAGGCAAAAAGTACAACAACAAAATCATACTCCTTGCCCATACGAGTATAAAAGGGGAGAGGGCAACAATAGAACGGCTGACTCCTAGTTCGCACGAGTATAAAAGGTGAGACAACAACCACAATAAAAGTACACTCCTTGCTCAAAATATTATAAAAGGCAAAAAGTACAACTATAAAAGCATGCTCATTGTGGCACGAGTATAGAAGGTAAGCCAGTAAGAACGACGAAGTAGACTCCTAGCATGCATGAGTATAAAAGGCCAGACAGCAACAACATCAAAGCAGACTCCTAGTACACACGAGTCTAAAAGGCGAGACGATAACAACAACAAACGTAGACTCCTTGCCCGCAAGAATACAAAAGACAAAAAGTACAAAAATAAAAGTATACTCCTCGCCCACATGAGTATAAAGAGCAAGATGGTAATAACAGTAGAGCTCACTCCTAGCACACACGAGTATAAAAGGCCATACGACAACAACAATAAAATTAGACTCATTACTCGCAAGAATATAAAAAGCGAGACAGCGACAATAACAAAAGCAAAGTCATTACCCGCAAGAGTATAAAAGGAGACAAGTACAACAACAAAAGTATGCTCCTCGCCTGCCCGAGTAAAAAGGGCGAGACGGGAACAATAAAGCATACTCCTCACTCGTATGAGTGTACAAGGCAAGAAGGCAACAAAAGAGCATTTTCTTTTCCTGCACGGGTATAACATGGGAGGCAAAAACAACAACAAAACCAGACTCCTTTCTCAAATGAGTACAAAAGGCGAGACGACGACAAGAACAAAAGCATTCTCCTTGCACGCACGAGTAGGAAAGGCAAGATGGCAACAGTAAAGCATACCCCTTGCCTGCATGAGCATAAAAGGCAAGACGGCAGCAACAACAAATACTAGCCCCTTGCCCACGTGAGTATTGAAGGTGAGACAGCGACAACAACAAAACCAGACTCTTTGCATGCATGAGTATAAAAGGCTCCTTGGCGGCACGAGTATAAAAGGCCAGACGAAAACTACAACAAAACCAGACTCCTTGCCTGAACGACAGCAACAACAAAAGCATACTTCTTGCTTGCACGAGTATAAAAGGCGAGACGTCGACAACAAACCATATTCCTTGCGCGTATGAGCATAAAAAGAAGGACAACAACAACAAAGCATGCTCTTTGCCCACACGAGTATAAAAGACGAGCCAGCAACAACAACAAAACCAGACTCCTTGCCTGTATGAGTATAAAAGGTGAGACGACAACAACAACAAAAGCATACTCCTTGCTCGCACGAGTATAAAAGGCTTGTCAGCAACAGCAACGCATACTCCTTGCTCGAACGAGTATAAAAGGCGAGTCAGTAACAATAAGAAAAATAGAATCCTTGCTTGCACAAGCATACAAGGCGAGACATCAACATCAACAAAAACAGACTCTGTGCCCACAAGAGCATAAATGACAAAAAGTAAAACAACAAAATTATGCTCCTTGCCAGCACTACTATAAAAGGCATGATGATAATAATAGCAAAGCAGACTCCTAACCCGCACGAGTATAAAAGGCGAGACGGCAACAACAGTAAAAGCAGACTCTTTGCCCGCAAGAGCAAAAAAGGCGATAAGTACAACAACAAAACCAAACCCCTTGGCCATGTGAGCATAAAAGGTAAGACAACAACAACAACAACAAAAGTATATTTTTTGACTGCAAGAGTATAAATGGCTAAAAGCACATTAACAAAAGTGTGCTCCTTGCCCGCATGAGTAGAAAAGGCAACACAGGAACAATAGAAAAGCAGACTCCTTGCCCGCATGACTTCAAAGGCTAAATGCCAACAACAACAGATGTAGACTCCTTCGCTGCACGAGTATAAAAGGCGACAAGTAAACAACAAGCCATGCTGCTTGCCCTCGTGAAAATAAAAGGTGACACTGCAACAACAACAAAACCAGACTCCTTGCCTGTATCAGTATAAAAGGCGAGAAGGCAACGTCAACAAATGCATACTCCCTGCCAGCACGAGTATGAAAGGAGAGATAGCAATAGTAAAGCATACCCCTTGTCCGCGTCAGTATAAAAATGAGACGGCAGCAACAACGAAACCAGACACCTTGCCCGCACGAGCATAAAAAGGGAGGTGGCAACAAAGCATATTCCTTGCTAGCATGAATATAAAAGACGAGACGACAACAAGAAAGCATCCTCTTTACTCGCACGAGTATAAAATGTGAGACGGCAACAACAAAGTATGTTGCTTGCCCGTACGAGTGTAAAAGGCAAGACAACAACAACAACAACAAGACTAGACTCCTTGCCCGTATGAGTGTAAAAGGAGATGCGACAATAACAACGAAAGTAGACTCCTTGTCTACAATAATATAAAAGGCGAAAAGCACAAAAATAAAAGCATACTCCTTGCCCACATGAGTATAAATGGCAAGACAATAATAATAGCAAATTAGGTGCCTAGCCCTCGCAAGAATAGAAGGCGAGACGACAACAATAACAAAAGCAGACTCCTTACCCACAAGAGTATAAAAGGCAAGGCCTTGACAACAAAGCGTACTCCTTGCTTGCTATAGTATAAATGCCGAGACGGCAAAAACAAAGGTTGTTGCTTGCCCGTACTAGTATAAAAACAAGATGGCAATAACAGTCAAAGTAGACTCCTTGCTCGCAAGATCATAAAAGGCAAAAAATGCAAAAATAAAAGTATAATCCTTGCCTGCACGAGCATAAAAGGCGAGACTGTGACAATAGCAAAGCAGGCTGCCAGCCTGCACGAGTACAAAATGTGAGACAGTAACAATAGCAAAAGTAGACTCCTTATGAGTAGGAATATAAAAAACGAAAAGCAAAAAAGTAAATGTATACTCCTTGCCTATACGAGTATAAAATGGTAGACGGTAGCAACAGCAAAACAAACGTCTAATGCTCATGAGTATAAAAGGCAAAGCGGTAATAGCAACAGAAGCAGACTCCTTACCCACAAGAGTATGCAAGGCCGGACGGCAACAACAAAGCATACTCCTTGCACTTATGAGTATAAATGGCAAGATGGCAACAACAAAGCAAACTCCTTACTCACACGAGTGTAAAATGCAAGACGGCAGCAACAAAGCATGCTTCTGGCCCGCACAAATATGAAAGGCATGACAACAACAACAAAACCTGACCCCTTACCCACACAAGTATAAAAGCGTGATGGCAATAACAATAGGATACTCCTTGCTCGCACAAGTATAAAAGGTAAAACGACAACAGCAAAGCGTATGCTTTAGCCGTACGAGTATAAAAGGTAAGAGGACAACTACAACAAAAGCACTCCTTGGCCGTGCGAGTATAAAAGGAGAGGCGACAACAACAACAAAAGCATACTCCTTGCACGCACAAGAATCAAAGGCGAGACGGCACCAGCAAAGCATACTCCTTTCCCGCATGAGTATAAAAGGCGAGTCGATAACAACAACAAAACTAATATCGTTGCTTGCACGAGTATAAAAGGCAAGATGGCAACAATAACAAAAGTAGACTCTTTGCCCGCAAGAGTATAAAAGGCAAAAAGTCCAACAACAAAAGCATACTCAATGCCCACATGAGTACAAAAGGCGAGGCGATAACAACAGCAAAGCAGACTCCTAACCCGCATGAGTGTAAAAGGCGGGATGGCAGCAACAACAAAAACAAACTCCTTGCCCGCAAGAGTAAAAAAGGCAACAAGTACAACAACAAAACCAGACTTGTTGCCTGCCTGAGCATAAAAGTCGAGACAGCAACTGCAGTAAAAGTAGACTCTTTGCCTGCAAGAGTTTAAAAGGCGAAAAGTAAAACAACTAAAGTATACTCCTTGCCTGCATGACTATAAAAGGAGAGACGGTAACCCCAACAAAACTGACAATTAGCCCGCATGAATTAAAAGGCTAGACATCAACAACAACAAAAGCAGATTCCTTACATACAAGAGTATAAAAGGCAAGACTGCAACAACAAAGCATACTCCTTGCCCACATGGGTATAAACAGCAAGACGACAATAACAAAGAATGTTGCTTGCCTGAACGAGAATAAAAGGCAAACACATTAAAAACAACAAAAACAGGCTTCTTGCTCATACGAGTATGAAAGGCAAGACTACAACAACAATAAATGCATACTCGCTGTATGAAAGGCAAGACTACAACAACAATAAATGCATACTCGCTGCCAACAAGAATATAAAAGGAAACACGACAATAGCAAAGCATACTCTTTGACCGCATGAGTATAAAAGGCGAGACGACAACAATAACAAAACCAGAGTCCTTGGCTGCAAGAGCATAAAAACCAAGAACTACAGCAAAAATTGTACACTCTTTACTTGCACGAGTATAAAAGACAAGATGATAGCAACAACAAAACCAAATGCCCTGCCTGCACGGGTATATAAGGCGAGACAATAATAACAACAAAAGCAGACTCCTTACCCGTAAGAGTATAAAAGGCAAAAAGTATAACAACAAAAGTATGCTCTTTGCCTGCACTAGTATAAAAGGCGAGACAGTAATAACAACAAAACAGACACCTAGCCTGCACGAGTATAGGAGGCAGGACGGTAACAACAACAAAAGCAGACTCCTTGCCCGTAATAGTATAAAAGAGGATAAGTACAACAACAAAAGTATACTCCTTACCCGACCCAGTATAAAAGGTGAGAGGACAACTGCAACAAAAGCAGACTCCTTTCCCATGTGGGTATAAAAGGTGAGACGGCAACAGCAAAGCATACACCTTGCCAACAAGAGTATAAAAGCCGAGACGGCAACAACAAAGCATGCACCTTACTTGCACGATTGTAAAAGGCGATACAGCAATAACAACAGAACCAGACTCCTTGTCCATGTGAGTATAAAAGATTAGACCGCACGAGTATAAAAGGCGAGATGACAACGACAACAAAAGCAAGCTCCTTGCCTGCAAGAGTGTAAAGACTACAAGTACAACAAGAAAACTATAGTCCTTACCTAACCAAGCACAAAAGGCAAGAGGACAACTACAATGGAAGCAGACTCCTTGCCCATGCGAGTATTAAAAGGGAGATGGCAACAACAACAAAAGCATACTCCTTGCACGCATGAGTATAAGAGGTGAGACAGCAACAACAAAACATACTCCTTGCCGGCAAAAGTATAAAAGGTGAGACGACAATAACAAAGCAACCCGAACGAGTAAAAAAGGCCAGACAGTAACAACAACAAAACTAGACGCCCTGCCTGCACGAGTATAAAACACAAGACTGCATGAGTATGAAAGGCTGGACGACAACGACAACAAAAGCATACTGCTTGCTTGCACGAGTATAAAAATCGAGTCGATCACAGCAACAAAACTAGTATCCTTGCCAGCACGAGTATAAAAAGCAAGACAGCAACAACAAGAAAAGTAGACTCCTTGCCTGCAAGTTTATAAAAGGCAAAAGGTCCAACAACGAAAGCATACTTAATGCCCGCATCAACGGGCATACGTAATGATGAAGGTTATTACAGTACCTTCAGTGATGGTTAGTGGAAACTTATTAAAGGCTCCCTGATTGTGGTTGGTGGTAAAAAATACTCTAGTTTATATATCAAACAAGCTTTCATCTTCAAAAATGTTGTGAATGCAATGGAGAATGAGAAAACCACTAAGTTGTGGTATAAGCGGCTCAGCCATATGAGTGAAAATGGGATAATTACTTGACAGGGAAAACCAGCTTCCAGGTTTGAGGAGTACAATTTTGAAAAAGTGTCCTCACTGTTTGGCTATGAAACAAACTAGCGTTACATTCAAGAGTCACCCACCTTCTAGGAAGTCAAAGTTGCTTGAGTTGGTGCATTCTAATGTCTGTGGTCCTTTGAAGGTATGCTCACTTAGTGGTGCTCTTTATTTTGTGACCTTTATTAATGATCACTCTAAGAAGCATTGGGTCGATACTTTGAAGACTAAGGATTAGGTTTTTGATATTTTCAAGAAATTTTATGCCTTGATTGAGAGACAAATAGGAAAAAAGCTGAAATGTGTCTGTACTGATAATAATGGTGAGTATAGTGGCCCGTTTGATGAATATTGTCAGGCTCATGGGATTCAACACCAGTGGACACCTCCCTAGATGCCACAGTTGAATGACTTAGATAAAAGGATGAATAGAACCCTAATTGAGAGAGTTAGATATCTACTCTTAGATGCGGAGGTGATCCTCTATGGCCAGCTTCCTAGAGGGACTATGGCCTTCTAGGCCAAGGAAGTTTGAGGCAATAACTAGTCTATGATGCCCTTAGATTTTATGGGTTGCACGCACGCTACACTGATATATTCAACGATTCTATAGCCTTGGTCGACAAGCCCGGGTAATCTTTGAAATTTCATCGTGATGGGGATAGATCATTGCAATTGTTGGTCTTCAATGAGGAATTCCTAGTAAGCACGAGTCATCAGCTCGCTTTGACTATGTCCTTGCCCTTTGTACACACCGTCCGTCATTCCTACCGATTGAATAGTCTGATGAAGTGTTCAGATCGCGGCGACCTGGGTAGTTTGCCGCCGGCGACGTCGCGAGAAATCCACTGAACCTTATCATTTAGAGGAAGGAGAAGTCGTAACAAGGTTTCCGTAGCTGAACCTACGGAAGGATCATTGTCGAAACCTTGGCCCAGTAGAACGACCCGTGAACAAGTTAACATCACACGACGCGGGGCGTGCATTGGTGCCTGAGCACCTGAAAGCTGCAGCGTCTATCGTGAGGCCGACCGCTCGTCGGTCGCCCCCACGGCACGAACAACAAAGGTCACGCCAAGGAAGTAAAAGTTTGAAAGGCAATGCCCCTTCTCCCTGGGAACAGAGTTCGGTTGGGGCATTGGCCCTCCATAGTGAGAATCTAAACGACTCACTGCAATGGATATCTCGGCTCTCGCATTGATGAAGAACGTAGCGAAATGCGATACCTGGTGTGAATTGTATAATCCCGTGAACCATCGAGTCTTTGAACGCAAGTTGTGCCTGAAGCCTTCTCGCCAAGGGCACGTTGCCTGGGTGTCAAACAACATTGCCCACCCTACCACCGAATTAATGGGGTTGTGTTTGGTGGCGAAAGATGGCCTCCCGTTTGCCCGGCATTGCGGTTGGCCCAAAAACCATGTCCCTGACGATGTTCGCCTCGACAACAGCGGTTGAGAGACCCTGGCATAGTGTCCTGAGGCTGTGTCGTCGCTCCGCACTCTTACGAACCCGACCCTTTCTCGCATTGTGACCCCAGGTCAGGCAGGATCACCAGTTGACTTCAAACATATCAATAAGCGGAGGAAAAGAAACTTACGAGGATTTCCTTAGTAATAGCGAGCGAATCGAAAACATCCTACCTTGAGAATCGGGCCCCCCCGGCATCCAAATTGTAGTCTAGAGAAGCGTCCTAAGCGGCGGGCGAGGCCCAAGTTCGCTGGAAGGGGGCGCCAGAGAGGATGAGAGCCCCGACGTACCCCAAACCCTGTCACATAAGGAGGCACTGTCTGCGAGTCGGGTTGTTTGGGAATGTAGCCCCAATCGAGCAGTAAATTCGGTCCAAGGCTAAATACGGGCGAGAGACCGATAGCGAACAAGTGCCACGAGGGAAAGATGAAAAAGACTTTGGAAAGTGAGTCAAAGAGTGCTTGAAATTGTCGGGAGGGAAGCGGATGGGGGCCACGACGCGCCTCGCCGGTCCTCTGATCAGCTCGGGGCGTGGACCGACACAGATTGCGGGGGCATCCCAAGCCTGGGCCCTTGAAACGCTAAGGAGATGCCGCCCTCGCAATCGTGGACACAACGCGCGCCACCACGGGGTACCTCGGCAACCGTGCGCTCCAGGCGTCGGCCTGTCGGCTCCCCATTCGACCTATCTTGAAACATGGACCAAGGAGTCTGACATGTGTGCTAGTCAACGGGTAGGTAAACCTGTAAGGCGCAAGGAAGCTGACTTGGTGGGATCCCCTCGAGGGTTGCACTGCTGACCGACCTTGATCTTTTGCGAAGGGTTTGAGTGAGAGCATGCCTATCGAGACTCGAAAGATGGTGAACTATGCCTGAGCGGGGCAAAACCAGAGGAAACTCTGGTGGAGGCCTGCAGTGATACTGACGTGCAAATTGTTCGTCTGACTTGGGTATAGGGGCGAAATACTAATCAAACCATCTAGTAGCTGATTCCCTCCGAAGTTTCCTTCAGGATAGCTGGAGCTCGGTGTGAGTTCTATCGATTAAAGCCAATGATTAGAGGCATCGGGGGCGCAACGCCCTCGACCTATTCTCAAACTTTAAATAGGTAGGACGGTGCGGCTGCTCCGTTGAGCCGTGCCATGGAATCGAGAGCCCCAAGTGGGCCATTTTTTGGTAAGCAGAATTGGCAATGCAAGATGAACCGGAAGCCGGCTTACAGTGCCCAACTGTGCGCTAACCCAGATCCCACAAAGGGTGTTGGTCGATTAAGACAGCAGAACGGTGGTCATAAAAGTCGAAATCCATTAAGGAGTGTGTAACAACTCACCTGTTGAATCAACTAGCCTCGAAAATGGATGGCGCTGAAGAGTGCGACCCACTTCCAGCAGTCGGGGCAAGGGCCAGGCCTCGATGGATAGGAGGGCGCGGTAGTCACTGCAAAACCCTGGGCAGGAGCCAGGGAAGAACGGCCGTCGGTGCAGATCTTGGTGGTAGTAGGAAATATTCAAATGAGAACTTTGAAGGTCGAAGAGGGGAAAGGTTCCACGTGAACGACACTTGCACATGGGATAGTCGATCCTAAGAGACGGGCAAAGCCCGTACGACAACTCGTCTACGCGCAAGCTTCGAAAGGGAATCAGGTTAAAATTCCCGAACTGGGACACGGCAGCTGACGGCAACATTAGGGAGTCCAGAGACATCGGTGGCGGCCTCGGGAAGAGTTATCTTTTCCGTTTAACAGCCTGCCCACCCTGGAAACGACTCAGTTGGAGGTAGGGTCCAGAGGTTGGAAGAGCACTGCACGTCGTGCGGTGTTCGGTGTGCACCCAACAGCCCTTGAAAATCTCGAGTGCCTACCGCGCCTGGTCATACTCATAACTGCATCAGGTCTCCAAGGTGAACAGCCTCTAGTCAATGGAACAATGTAGGCAAGAGAAGTCGGCAAAATGGATCTGTAACCTCGGGAAAAGGATTGGTTCTGATGGCTGGGCTCAGGTGTCACAGCCTCGAACCCGTCAGCTGTCAGCAGACTGCTTGAGCTGTTCCCACGGTGACACCCTCCGGGGCCCTTCCTCGGGCATCGAACAATCGACTCGGAACTGGTGCGGACAAGGGGAATCTGATTGTTTAATTAAAACAAAGCATTGTGATGGTCCCTGCGGATGCTAACAAGATGTGATTTCTGCCTAGTGCTCTGAATGTCAAAGTGAAGAAATTCAACCAAACACGGGTAAATGGCGGGAGTAACTATGACTCTCTTAAGGTAGCCAAATGCCTCGTCATCTAATTAGTGATGTGCATGAATGGATTAACGAGATTCCCACTGTCCCTGTCTACTATCCAGTGAAACCACAGCCAAGGGAACAGGCTTGGCAGAATCAGCGGGGAAAGAAGACCTTGTTGAGCTTGACTCTAGTCCGACTTTGTGAAATGACTTGAGAGGTGTAGGATAAATGGGAGCTAGTCCCCCAGCGAAAGTAAAATACCACTACTTTTAACGTTATTTTACTTATTCAATGAATCGGAGGCGGGGCATCACCCCTACTTTTGGAACGAAGGCCGTTCGGTGAGTCGATCCGAGCGGAAGACATTATCAGGTGGGGAGTTTGGCTAGAGCGGCACATCTGTTAAAAGATAACGCAGGAGTCCTAGGATGAGCTCAACGAGAACAGAAGTCTCGTATGGAACAAAAGGGTAAAAGCTCGTTTGATTCTGATTTCTAGTACGAATATGAACCGTGAAAGCGTGGCCTATCGATTTTTTAGACCTTCAAAATTTGAAGCTAGAGGTCTAAGAAAAGTTACCACAAGGATAACTGGCTTGTGGTAGCCAAGCGTTCATAGCGACATTGATTTTTGATCCTTCAATGTCGGCTCTTCCTATCATTGTGAAGTAGAATTCACCAAGTGTTGGATTATTCACCCACCAACAGGGAACGTGAGCTGGGTTTAGGCCGTTGTGAGATAGGTTAGTTTTACCCTACTGATGACAGCGTCGCAACAGTAATCCAACCTAGTATGAGAGGAACCGTTGATTCGCACAATTGGTCATCGCGCTTGGTTGAAAAGCCAGTGACGCGAAGCTACCTTGCGCTGGATTATGACTGAATGTCTTTAAGTCTGAATTCGGGCGAGAAGCGACGCGTGCGCCCGTCGTTCGATTGCCGATCCGCAGTAGGGGCCGTGTCGTGGGCCAAGCACCTGCAGCGAACGAGTTGCGGCTACCGCCTTGAATTACAATTTCTACCGATTGACGGGTAGAATCCTTTGCAGACGACTTAAATATGCGACTAGGTACTGTACGTGGCAGAGTGGCATTGCTGCCACGATCCACTGAGATTCAGTCCTTTGTCGCTTTGATTTGTCCTGCCCACTCCCCTCAAATCACTTTTTCAACTTTTCTTAAGCTAGCTAGCGAGGCTAGCGTGCGGGCTTGAAAATCCCTAAGTTGAGCCCCACACAAGAAGCTAGATAGTTGTGTAGTGTGTTCGGGGAGGCCCGTAACGTGGAACCCCTAGCAGCACGCTTGCACTGAGCACCGGGGAGGTTAGGTGTTGGACCCTCGAGCCAAGAGGTCGATAGAGTTTTTGGCACATTTCACGAACTCGTAGAATGGGCATGGGCGTGGGCATGGGCTGGGCATAACCAAGGTGATGGGAAAATCGGCTAAGGCATTGGACACTAAAGAAGGCTTACAAAAGGCTAATGAATGGATTGTTGGCAGCTTGCACCAACTCACTGAATGGACATGTGCTGGGCATGTCAGCAAGCAAGGTGACGGGAAAATTGGCCACGGCATGAAAACGGCCAAGGAATAGATTGCTAGCAACTTGCACCAACTCGTTGAATGAGCATGCACTGGGCTTGTCAGAAAGAAAGGTGATGGGAAAATCAGACAACGCACAAAAACAACCAAGGAAATGGATTCTTGGCACCCTGCACCAACTAGCCAAATGGGCATGGACAGGGGCTGGGCATGTCAATAAGCAAGGTGTTGCTCACTTCGGCCAAGGCACTGGCCACCAAAGGGGGATTCGAAACGACAAAAGAATGGACTCAGAGCTCGTGTGGCTCCGCACATGCTGCTACCAGCAAGGGAGGTTAGTTGGGGAGGCTAGTGAGGCAGGCTGGCAAGGGATGTTAGCCGAGTAGGCACCCTAACCGTTGGGCCGCACAATGCGCTCGACAGTTGCATGGGGTGGCAACGAGGAGTTTAGGCCCTGGTCCCTCGTCCAAATAGCACAATAGAGTTGATGGCACCTTGCACTAACTCCCTCGCACCGACCCGTTGAATCAGCATGCGAGGCTATGGGATGATCGGCCAAGGCATTGGCCACCTGAGCGAGCTTAAAAAATGGCCAAGGAATAGACTATGAGCATGCTCAGCCCTGCACAGGTTGCTACTCGCAAGCATGCTCTGCACACGTTGCAGCTTGGGAGGGAGGTTAACAAAAAGCTAGGAAGGCACCCGAACAAGGGGGGAAGGCTAGCAGCCCGTCGGGCCCCACACAGCATGCCGCCCGTTGGGCCAACAGCATGCGCCGCATGCCGCCCGCAGGAGGGACCAGATCACGTGTGCCACGTGCCGCTCGTCCGCCCAGCTGCAGCGCGCTAACGGGAGTAGCTGGGGCGAGTAGTGCGTGTGGAATGGGTCGAAGAAAGCAGCGCGCGCGTGGCGGGCTGCTCGTATCGCTGGCAGCGCTAGCAGTGAGCTTCTCGTCGGGCCAGCAGCGGGCTAGGGGCGCAACTCGTCCGTCCAGTAGCGCGCACAACGGGCTGGGAAGAGCAGCAGACACGCACTGCTCGTCTGGCCGGCAGTACGCGCGGCAGGCTAGGGGGGAGCAGTGTGTGCTCGCCGCGGGCTGCTCGTCCGGCCTGCACGTGGACTCTTGTCTGGCCTGTAGTGTGCTCGGTGGCCTGCACATGGACGCTTGTCAGGCCTGCCGCGTGCGCGAACAACCCTCCCAGCGTGCACGCAGGGCCTACCGCCTGCGGGCGCTGTCCGACCAGCGCGTGCGAACAGCGCTGAGCGTCAGCCCTGCCGCGGGCGCGCACCGCCAGCCAAGCGGGTGCGCGGGCACGCCCAACGGGCTGCTCCGGTGCCCTGCTCTCGTTCTCGTCCCTCAATCGGTCTTCGTTTTTGGGCCAAACGAACATCCACATGCACCATAATGTCTCATATTTTTCTAGAGGTCCACACAAATTTTGCGCAGTTCAACTATTTTTTACGATTTTCTGTATTTTTTGGCTTCGAAAAATAAAAAAATTTTCTAGCTTCCAAAAAATTTTCAAATTTTTTTGCAAGGTCTATTACATTTTTGTCAGTGTTCCCTCAAAATTTCAGCTCAAAACTCCAAGTATTCAATTTTCAAAGAGGGTATGACCACTTGTACATTCCAATTTGTTCTCCTACCAAAGGGCCATAAACCCTAATGCTCTTTAGGGGGAAGGTGCATGTCTCACCCCCAACTTGCCTTGCTAGCTTCAAGCTAGTGGGCTTGTGGTGGGATGTTTCTTGCACCTAGGTTGGTAATATGATGCGCGGATGGAAAAGGATTGGTGCGGATGATCGGCAGACAAAATTGACTGATACCCCGACCGCGCTGAGCCCCCTTCTGGTCGGTCGATCACGCGGGACCCGGTTCGCCGATTTTTGTCCCAAAAAATGAAAATTTGCCCCGACGTAGGAAAAACTACTGCAAATCCAAAGAAAGCGGGCCCAAGATAAAATTCTTTGCCGATAATTTCATTTTCAGTTCAGTTTGCCGATTTTGTGCCCCGATGTTGGAAACGATGTCAGAAATCAGAAAATTGGTGCCGATTGATGAAATTATTTGTCAAGGATTCCAGTTTTCGGCCCGAATGAAGCATAAGCATTGGCCATTGCGGCTGACCCCGGTGACTTGGTAAGCCCAAATGCCCTTCCGCAAGTGAGGGGCAGGGTGCAACGGCACCGTTCTTGATCAAAATTGGGGGATTACTCGCGGTTCCACCATTCAATTGATGTTATGACAGTCAAGATTTCGAAGCAACGCAGCGTCTCGCATGTTGCTACGCAGCTGTTGATTGGCAACCATGACCCAATTGGTCGTGCCGAAGGAACTCCCAACAATGGTTGAGTGTTGTGTCGTGCACCCTTGCGTCATTCAGCGCGGGGTGGCCCGAGGTGCCCCCAGTCGTGGCTTGAGGCCCCCTTTGCCAATGCAACGGTTGTTCCTCACAAAAAATGTGAAAGTTCACGTACGATCTCCCGCGTTCAGCGGTGCGAGTAGCGATTCTCTCTGCCGCTTCCACATTCCACGCAGCTCATCAAGCCACGCGGGCGTGTGTTACGCTTGGGGGGGTTGTTGCCTAGTGTACGCGATTGCGCATGAGTGGTTATGGGATTGAAAGGGCTTGTAGGCTCCACACTAAAGCGTCGAACTGTCGGCCCTCGATCCTCTGCAAACTTGCACCCAAGTGCTTCCAATCTGCCTCGAGGTGAAAAATAAGGGTTCCTGTGCTGCGTTCCTTCCAATTTAGAAATCGTTATGATGCTTTTGTGCTTTCACGTTCTTCACCTCCTCAGGGGTGCGGAGCGGACCTCATGTTGTCGCCTGTGTCCCTGGCATGCTGATTGCAGTTGCTTTGGTGTATGGTTCGACGGCCGTGCTATCAGATTCAGAACATTACTCGGGCAATGGAACTGTCGTTCCACTCCACCTTTGCTCGAACGGAGCCTTTGTCCCTCTATAGCACGACTGCTATGCCCGTTTTGTCATCGGCGGCCGCCCTACCATTTGGTTGGGTTCGTACCGTGCGTGCGGTCACGTGCATCATGAAGGAATGCTACCTGGTTGATCCTACCATTAGTCATATGCTTGTCTCAAGGATTAAGCCATGCATGTGTAAGTATGAACTAATTCAGACTGTGAAACTGCGAATGGCTCATTAAATTAGTTATAGTTTGTTTGATGGTACCCACTTCTTGGATAACCGCAGTAATTCTAGAGCTAATATGTCCAACAAACCCTGACTTCTGGAAGGGATGCATTTATTAGATAAAAGGTCGACGTGGGCTCTTGCCCGTTGCTCTGATGATTCATGATAACTTGACGGATCGCATGGCCAACGTGCTGGCAACGCATCATTCAAATTTCTGCCCTATCAACTTTCGATGGTAGGATAGAGGCCTCCTATTAGCCCCTTGAACACTTGGCATGCGGGAGATGGCAGCACCTTACGCCAATTCCTAGCATGTGACTTTAGAGTGGCTGGGCACTCCCTAAGGTAAGGTGAAAGCTGAGAGGGTTAGCGTATGCACGGGCTGACATGTGGGTCCAAGTGTGAACCAAGACTTGGATTGGACAAAGGATGTTGGGCTACATGTTCAGGGGCTCCATCAGATGGGTCATGGGCTTGGGCCAAGAGGCCAAAACACAAGACTAGGTCTTGGCAAAGTCTGCATGGCATAGCATGGCATTGCGTGGCACCGAGTCTCTTACGACGAGTGGAACGTGGGTAGATACGGCTTATGAAGATCAAGTGATGGATGATCGTGGGAGATAAGACTTATCAGGATCGAGCCATGAATGAGAACGTGGGAAGATGAGGGTTATCAGCCACGATAGAGATCATGGGGAGATAATGTTTATCTCCAATACCTAGATAGCTGGGGGTGTCAGCTATATATAGACCCTATGGGTTGTCATTTGTACTCAGTGAAAGAGAAATCACTTAGAGAGAAAGAGTGAAACACTGTTGAGAGTTCAAGTGATTGTTCCTTTGTATTACTTGAGTTAAGTAATAAAAGGTTGGGAAAGGTTCCCTTTTATGCCCTTGTGCCTCTTTTGAGAGTGTGAGTTGTGTGCCTACTTACAAAGTTCTATTGTGCAAATCATTTTGTGTGCAGTTGGCTGAGATTAAGTGTGATTTGGTGCCATCACAAGGCGAAATTTTGGGTGGGAAAATTAGCCCTGTGACAACTGGTGTCAAAGCAAAATGGTTCGACCAATGGCAGGTGGTTCGAGTCTTGATGTTGTACGTGAGCGCATAGCCATCGTCAAGAAGGTTGTAGCCTCTCAACCAAGCAGAGGTGTTGTGGAGAGCTCGACCAAGATGAAGGTGCTGGAGCCTAAAGCCTTTGAGGGAGTGAGGGATGCCAAAGAGATCGAGAACTGGTGTGGACAAGGGGAATCCAACTGTTTAATTAAAACAAAGCATTGCGATGGTCCCTGCTGATGCTAACACAATGTGATTTCTACCCAGTGCTTTAAATGTCAAAGTGAAGAAATTCAACCAAGCGCAGGTAAACGGCAGGAGTAACTATGACTCTCTTAAGGTAGTAAAATGCGTTGTCATCTAATTAGTGACGCACATGAATGGATTAACGAGATTCCCACTGTCCCTGTCTACTATCTAGCGAAACCACATCCAAGGGAACGGGCTTGGCAGAATCAACGGGGAAAGAAGACCCTGTTAAGGTTGACTCTAGTCCGACTTTGAGAAATGACTTGAGAGGTGTGTGATAAGTCGGACCCGGTCCCTCAACGAAAGTGAAATACCACTACTTTTAACGTTATTTTACTTATTTCGTGAATCGGAGGCGGGGCAACGCCCTTCCTTTTGGATTTAAGGCCGTTCGGCGGGCCTATCTAGGCGGAAGACATTGTCAGGTGGGAAGTTTGGCTGGGGCGGCACATCTATTAAAAGATAATGCAGGCGTCCTAAGATGAGCTCAACGAGAACAGAATTCTCGTGTGGAAGAAAAGGGTAAAAGCTCGTTTGATTCTGATTTCCAGTACGAATACGAACTGTGAAAGCGTGGCCTATCGATCCTTTAGACCTTCAAAATTTGAAGCTAGAGGTGTTAGAAAAGTTACCATAGGGATAATTGGCTTGTTGCAGGCAAGCGTTCATAGCGACGTTGCTTTTTGATCCTTCCATGTCGGCTCTTCCTATCCTTGTGAAGCAGAAT
Source organism: Carallia pectinifolia (assembly GCA_037832335.1). NCBI lineage: Eukaryota > Viridiplantae > Streptophyta > Magnoliopsida > Malpighiales > Rhizophoraceae > Carallia > Carallia pectinifolia. The sequence goes on along the minus strand of CM075454.1, from coordinate 387,147 downwards.
TCACCAAATGTTGGATTGTTCACCCACCAATAGGGAACGTGAGCTGGGTTTAGAATGTTGTGAGACAGGTTAGTTTTACTGTACTGATGACAGTGTCGCAATAGTAATCCAACCTAGTACGAGAGGAACCGTTGATTCGCACAATCGGTCATCGCGCTTGGTTGAGAAGCCAGCGGCGCGAAGCTACCATTCGCTGGATTAGGACTGAATGCCTCTAAGTCAGAATCTAGGCTAGAAGCGACGCATTGCTCCCGTTGTTCGATTGCCGACCCGCAGCAAGGGCCCTACGGCCCCCAAAGGCACGTGTTGTGGGCCAAGCACCCGCAGCGGACGAGTTGCGGTCGCCGCCTTGAATTACAATTCCTACCGATCGATGGGTAGAATCCTTTGCAAACGACTTAAATACGCGAAGGGGTATTGTAAGTGGCAAAGTGGCCTTCCTGCCACGATCCACTGAGATTTAGCCCTTTATCGCTTCGATTCGTCCCACCCTCTCCCCTCAAATCACTTTTCCAACTTTTCTTGAGCCGGTTGGGAAAGCTAGCATGCGGGCTTGGAAATCCTAAGTTGAGTCCCACACAAGAAGCTGGATAGTTGCATAGTGTGCTTGGGAAGGCCTACAATGAGGAACCCCCGGCAGCACGCTTACACCAGGCACCGAGGAGGTTAGGTATTGGACCCTCAAGTAAAGAGTCGGATAGAGTTGTTGGCATATTGCACGGACTCATAGAATGGGCATGGACGTGGACATGGGCTGGGCATAAGCAAGGTGATGGGAAAATCGGCTAAGGCATTGGCCACCAAAGAAGGCTTGAAAACGGCCAGTGAATGGATTGTTGGCGACTTGCACCAACTCATTGAATGGGCATGTGCTGGCCATGTCAGCAAGCCAAGCGATGGGAAAATTGGTCGAGGCATAAAACCAACCAAGGAATGGATTATTGGCACCTCGAACTGGCTCTCGTTGAATGGGCGTGGACATGGCTGGGCATGTCCACAAGCAAGGTGATGGGAAAATCGGCTAAGGCATTGGCCACCGAAGAAGGCTTGAAAACGGCCAACGAATGGATTCTTGGCAACCTGCACCAACTCGCTGAATCGGCTTGTGCTGGGCATGTCAGCAAGCAAGGTGACGAGAAAATTGGCCATGACATGAAAACGGCCAGTGAATGGATTGTTGGCAACTTGCACCAACTCAACGAATGGCATGTTCTGGCCATGTTAACAAGCTAGGCGATGGGAAAATCGGTCGGGGCATGAAACCGAGCAAGGAATGGATTGTTGGCACCTCGGACTGGCTCTCGTTGAATGGACGTGGACATGGGCTGGGCATGTCCACGAGCAAGTTGATGGGAAAATCGGCCAAGGCATCGGCCACAGAAGAAGGCTTGAAAACGGCCAAGGAATGGATTGTTGGCAACTTGAACCAACTCGCTGAATGGGCATGTGCTGGGCATGTCAGCAAGCAAGGTGACGGGAAAACTGGCCACGACATGAAAACGGCCAAGGAATGGATTGCTGGCAACTTGCACTAACTCGTTGAATGGGCATGCACTGGGCTCCTCAGCAAGCAAGGTGATGGGGAAATCGGCCAACGCACGAGAACGACCAAGGAATGGATTGTTCGTACCCTGCACCAAGTAGTCGAATGCGCGTGGACATGGGCTGGGCATGTCAGCTAGCAAGGTGTTGCTCCCTTCGGCCAAGGCACTTGCCACCAAAGGGGGATTCGAAACGACAAAGGAATGGACTCGGAGCTCGCTTGGCTCTGCACATGCCGCTGCCAGCATGGGAGGTTACCACGGGAGGTCAGTGAGGCAAGCTAGCAAGGGATGTTAGCTGGGTAAGCACCGTAACTGTTGCGCCGCACAACATGCTCGACAGTTTCATGGGGTACCAGTGAGGAGGTTAGGCTCTAGTCCCTCGTCTAAAGAGCACGATAGAGTTGATGGCACCTTGCACCAACTCCCTTCCACCGACCCGTTGAATCAGCAAGCAAGGCTACAGGAAGATCGACCAAGGCATTGGCCACCAGAATGGGCTTAAAAACGACCAAGGAATATACTCAGAGCATGCTCAGCCCCGCACAGGTTGCTGCCTGCAAACATGCTCTGCACACGTTGTTGCCCGCAAGGGAGGTTAACAAAAAGCTAGGAAGGCACCCGAGCAAGGGAGGGAGGCTAGCAGCGCGCTAGGCCACGGGCAGCGCACGGGAGGGATCAGATCGCGTCACACCTTGCTGCTCATTCGCCCAGCAGCGGCGCCCTGAGGGGAGCAGCTGCGGAGAGCAGTGCGTGCGCGGCGTGCTGCTATTACTTGGACTTTTCTCTCGTCCATTTTAACTTGCCCTTGACTGAGCCTATGCCCGAGGAACATAATCTCTCGTCGGGCAAACTCGCATTTTTCCTTTTTTACATATAATTGGTGCTCTCTCAACTTAGACAACACCAACCTCAAGTGGGACAAGTAATCCTCCAAGGACTCACTATACACAATAATATCATCTAGATACACAACCACAAAATGATCAATGAAGTCATGAAACACATCATTCATTAAATTACAAAAAGTAGCAGGGGCATTAGTCAAACCGAATGGCATCACCAAAAATTCGTCGGAGCCATAGCGAGAGTATAAAGGTAAGATGGCAACAACCACAAAAGCATACTCTTTGTCTGCACGAGTATAAAAGGCGAGATGGCAACAACCTCTAAAGCATACTCGCTGCTTAGATTAGTATAAAAGGCCAAACGGTAGTAGCGACACATATTCTTTGCCTGCATTACCATAAAAGGCAAAAGGGCATTAGCAAAGCATATTTTTTACTCTCAAGAGTATAAAAGGTAAGGTGGTAACAGCAAAGCATACTCTTTACCTGCATGAGTATAAAAGGCAAATGACAACAACAAAACATACTATTTGCTCGCACGAGTATAAAAGGGGAGACAACCACAACAACAAAGCTAGGCTCCTTTCCCATACAAGTATAAAATGTGAGACGACAATAGCAAAACATACTCCTTCCTCTCAAGAGTATAAAAAGCGAGACGATAACCACAACACGTACTCTTCGCCCGCCCGAGTACAAAAGGCAAGGTGACAATAGCATTGCATGCCCTTTACCTGCACGAGTATAAATGGTGAGACAGCAACAATAAAGCATACTCCCTGCACACGCAAGGATAAAAGGGGGGACGACAACAACAAAAAATTTGAAAATTTTTCGGAAGCCGGAAATTTTTTTTTTATTTTTCGAAGCCAAAAAATACATAAAATCTTAAAAAATAGAAAAAAGGGCTGAATTGCGCAAAATTTGTGTGGACCTCTAGAAAAATATGAGGAAAATTATGGTGCATGTGGTTGTTCATTTGCCCCAAAAACGGAGACCAATCGGCGGACGAGAATGAGAGTGGGACACCGCAGCAGACTAATGGGAGTGCCCGCGTGCTCGTTGCAGGCCCGATGCGTAGCTCACTGTGCGCGTACGCTGGGAGGATCGTGCGTGGCCGCAGTCAGCCCGACGCGTAGAAAGCTGTGCGTAGGCGCTGGGAGAGTTGATCGCGCGCGTGGCAGGCCAGACGCTCAGCCCACGATGCGCGCGCGCTGGCGCTCGCAACGTGCTGCTCCCCCAAGCCCACTGAGCGTGCTGCGGGCCAAATGAGGGCGCGCGTGCATGCCAGATGAGCAGCCCGTGGCACATAGTTGCTGCTCGCCCCAACCAGCAGGGCGGGCTGCCGGCCAGATGAGCAACGCGCGCCTGCTACTCCCCCATCCCGCTTCGTGCACTGTTGGGAAGAGGAGCTGCTGCCCCTAGCCCTCTACAGGCCAGACGAGAAGCTCACTGCAAGCGTTGACGGCCATACGAGAAGCACTCCACGCGCGTGCTGCTTCCCCTAGCCTGTTCGACGCGAGCTGCTCGGTCCAGCTGCTCCCCCTAGCGCGTTGTAACTGGGCGGACGAGCGGCACGTTGCACGTGCGATCTGCTCCCTCCTGCTGGCGGAGCATGATGCATGCTGTTGGCCCAACGAACGACATGCTGCGAGCTGCCCGACGTGCTGCTAGCCTCCCTCCCTTGCTTGGGTGCCTTCCTAGCTTTGTGTTAACCTCCCTCGCGAGCAGCAACCTATGCAGAGCATGCTTGTGGACAGCAACCTGTGCAGGGCTGAGCATGGTCAGAGTCTAGTCCTTGGCCAGTTTTTAAGCTCGCTCAGGTGGCAATGCCTTAGCCAATCTTCCCATAACCTCACTTGCTGATTTAACGGGTCGGTGCAAGGGTGTTGGTGCAAGGTGACATCAACTCTATCGTGCTCCTGGGACGAGGGACTAGGTCCTAACCTCCTCACTGCCTCCCCATGCAACTGTTGAGCGAATTGTACGGCACAACGGTTAGGGTGCTTATCCAGCTAACATCCCTTGCTAGCCTGCCTCACTGGCCTCCCCAACTAACCTCCCATGCTGGCAGCAGCATGTGGGAAGCCAAGCGAGCTCCGAGTCCATTCCTTTGTCGTTTCGAATCCCCCTTTGGTGGCTAGTGCCTTGGCCGAAGTGAGCAACCCCTTGCTTGCTGACATGCCCAGCCCATGTCCATGCCCATTCGACGAGTTGGTGCAAGGTGCCAACAATCCATTCCTTGGCCGTTTTCGTGCGTTGGCCGATTTTCCTATCACCTTGCTTTCTGACAAGCCCACCGCATGCCCATTCAACGAGTTGGTGCAAGTTGCCAACAATCCATTCCTTGGTCGTTTTCATGTCGTGGCCGATTTTCCCGTCACCTTGCTTGTTGACATGCCTAGCACATGCCCACTCAGCGAGTTGGTGCAAGTTGTCAACAATCCATTCCTTGGCCATTTTCAAGCCTTCTTCAGTGGCCAATGCCTTAGCCGATTTTCCCATCACCTTGCTCGTGGACATGCGTAGCCCATGTCCACGCCCATTCAACGAGAGCAGGTCTGAGGTGCCAACAATCCATTCCTTTATCGATTTTCCCATCCCCTAGCTTGCTGACATGGCCAGCACATGCCTATTCAACGAGTTGGTGCAAGCTGACAACAATCCATTCATTGGCCTTTTTCAAGCCTTCTTCGGTGGGCAATGCCTAAGCCGATTTTCCCATCACCTTGCTTATGCCCAGCCCATGTCCACGGCCATGCCCATTCTACGAGTTCGTGAAATGTGCCAACAACTCTATCGGGCTCTTGGCTCGAGGGTCCAATACCTAACCTCCCCGGTGCTTAGTACAAGTGTGCTGCTGGGGGTTCCTTATAGCAGGTCTCCCCAAACACACTACCTAACTATCTAGGTTCTTGTGCGGGGCTCAACTTAGGGATTTCCAAGCCCGCTCCCCAGCCAGCTTAAGAAAAGTTGAAAAGTGATTTGAGGGGAGAGGGTGGGACGAATCAAAGTGACAAAGGGCTGAATCTCAGTGGATCGTGGCAACAAGGCCACTCTGCCACGTACAATACCTCGTCGCATATTTAAGTCGTCTGCAAAGGATTCTATCCGTCGATCGGTAGAAAGGCTTCTTGGCAATCTGTGGTCTACCTCCAGGGTCTATCCTTCTTGAGTAAGTCTGTCAATGGGGCCACCTTTTTGGAATAACTCTGTACGAACTTCCTGTAATAGTCAGACAAACCAAAAAAGGATCTCAACTCAAACACTTTGGTAGCGGCCTCCCACTCCACTATAGCCTGGACTTTTCTCTCGTCCATTTTAACTTGCCCTAGACTCGCCCTATGCCCAAGGAACATTATCTCACGTTGAGCGAACTCACATTTTTCCTTTTTCACATATAATTGGTGCTCTCTCAACTGAGACAGCACCAACCTCAGGTGGGACAAGTGATCCTCCAAGGACTCACTATACACAACAATATCATCCAGATATACAACCACAAAATGGTCAATAAAGTCATGAAACACATCATTCATTAAATTACAGAAAGTAGCAGGGGCGTTAGTCCAACCGAATGGCATCACCAAGAATTCGTAGGAGCCATAGAGAGTGATGCACGTGGTTTTTCCCTCATCTTCTTCTGCAATCCTGACTTGCCAATATCCAAACGGCAGATCCAGCTTGGTGAAGTATGAGGCTCTCACTAACCTGTCAAACAAGTCCGCTATCAATGGAATAGGGCACTGCTCTTTAACGTTACCTTGTTCAGAGCCCTGTAATCAACACACATCCACAGGGAGCCTTTGTGTTTCCTCTAAAACAACATCGGGGCATCATATGGCGCTTTGGAGCACTGAATTAGGCCTACATCCAGCAACTCCGTCAACTGCTTCCTCAGTTCTGCCATCTCTAGCGGACTAATGCGATATGGGGCTTGTACTGGTGGTTTGGAACTGGGCACCAAATCGATCTTGTGGTTAGTGGCACGCCTTGGGGGAAGACACTTGGGGAGTTCAAGAGGCATCACATCAATGAACTTTCCCAACAGATCCGCTACAATGTCAGGCACCTCCGTAACAATGCCTTCTTTGATCTCCATCAAAGCCGCAAGGTATGTGACTTCTCCCTTCTTCAGCCCATGCTTCACCTGCATAATTGATAGCATACCACCCGACTTCCCACCAATACTGGAAGAGGGAGTGAACATCCCAGGAATGAAACATTGATGATCCTTATGCATGATCATGAGACCACCCAAGTGAGGCAACAGAGCAAATTTTGCGCTCACAAAGAAATCAACCCTTAGTATGATATCAAAATCATCTAATGGAACCACAGTGAAGTTAAGCTTACCAGACCAATTGCCCATAGTTACCTCCACTCCCAGTGCCGTGCTAAGCACCTCCTAGGCTACGGAGTTGACTGCCTTTATTCGACTCCTAGTTTTGGTGACTTTTAGACCCAGTGACTCCACCATCCTCTCAGCCACAAAGTTGTGGGTAGCACCCGTGTCAGCCATCGCCATCAACTCCTTACTATTGTGCCCGATCTTTACATACATCAAGCCGGGTTGTGGGGCATGTCCAACTTGCACAGCACTCACCAACTGCAGACGATTGACACGAGAGGGGCCAACATCATCCGAGGGGCCACTCTCCTCAGCAACTATGGAACTTAACTTCTCTCGCTTGGGGCACTCCTTGGCCCTGTGTGGTCCATTACATATGAAACAACCCGAGTTATTTTTGCCTTTACCTTTCTCTTGGTAGACGATTTTGCCTTTATCCTTGCTGCCACCGTTGTGCTTATCCCTCTTGCCTTTCTTCTTCTTCTTGCCCTTGTCTTTGGGCTGCTTCCCAGGATCAGAATCAGGAGACTTGTTGATTTGAAAATCAACTAAACCATCAACCGCAGCCATTGCTGAAGGAAGGTCCTTCACAACTTGCCTTCTAAGCTCGACTTGAGCCCAGGGTTGTAGACCAGAAAGGAAGTTTAAAAGCTTGTCCTCATTCTACATGTTGCGGATGTCAAGCATCAAGGAACTGAATTCCTTCATGTTGTCACGCACCGTACCAATCTGCTTCAACTCCTTCAAGGATTCCCTCGCAACCCATGACGTGGTGCAGGGCAAGAACTGGTCTTTCAACTACTTCTTAGGCTCTCCCACGTCCCGATGTTAGGCCTGCCCACACTTGAATCGTCATCCAACTGAGTCTGCCACCACAGCTTAGCGTCCTTGGCCAGATACATGCTGGTCAAATTGACCTTCTCGTTGTCTGGCACTCGGGCATATCCCACAGAAAGTTCTCGATCTCTTTGACATCCCTTGCTCCCTCGAAGGCTTTTGGCTCTAGCACCTTGATCTTGGTCTAGCCCTCCACAACACCTCCCCTTGGTTGAGAGGCTACAGCCTTCTTGAGGATGGCTATCTCTGCTGCCAACTCCTCAAGCCAAAAAGCTGTTTTTGAAGAGGCCACCAACTCTTGTTTCCACTGCAGATCTATTATGTAAAGCTCATGGAGCGCCAACATAGGGAACGCGGTGAAATTTGCACCCTCTGAAAGTTCACCGAGTACCTCAAAGAGCTTGGCTATGCGCTCACGTACAACATCAAGATCCGAACCACCTGCCATTGGTCGAACCTTTTTGCTATGATACCAGTTGTCATAGGGCTAATTTTCTCACCCAAAATTTCGCTTTGTGATGGCACTTAGTCGCACTTAGTCTCAGCCAACCGCACACACAACGATTTGTACAATACAACTTTGTAAGTAGGCACACAACTTACACACTCAAAAGGGGCACAAGAGCATATACAGCAACCTTTCCCAACCTTTTATTACTTAACTCATGTAATACAAAGGAACAACTCAACAGTGTTTCACTCTTTCTCTCTGAGTGATTTCTCTCTTTCACTGAGTACATATGACAACCCATATGGTCTACATATAGCTGACACCCCCAGCTATCCAGGGCTTGGCGATAAACATTATCTCCCATCTCTATCGTGGATGATAACCCTCATCTTCCCACGTTCTCATCCATGACTCGATCCTGATAAGCCTTATCTACCACAATCATCCATCACTTGATCTCGATAACTCTTATCTACCCACGATCCTTTGCCATGCACGATCTGATGAGCATTATCCCGATGCTCGGCCACCCGGATAGAGCCACACCTACACGTCCCCACGTTCCACACGTCGTAGAAGACTCGGTGCCATGCAGTGACATGCAGTGCCATGCATACTTGGGCAAGACCCAGTCTTGTGTTTTGCGCCTCTTGGCCAAAACCCGTGGCCCATCTAATGGAGCCCATGAACATCCAGCTCAGCATCCTTTGTCCAACCCAAGTCTTGGTCCACACTGGGACCCGCTTGTAGGCTCGTGCCTACGCTGATCCTCTCAACTCTCACCTTGCTTCAAGGAGTGCCCAACCACTCCAAAGTCCCATCCTAGGAATTGGCGCAAGGTGCCGCCAACTCCTGCATGCCAAGTGTTCAATGGGCTAACAATAGGCTTCTATCCTACCATCGAAAGTTGATAGGGTAGAAATTTGAATTATGCACCGCTAGCATGTTGGCCATGCGATCCGTCGAGTTATCATGAATCATCAGAGCAACGGGTAGAGCCCACGTTGACCTTTATCTAATAAATGCATCCCTTCCACAAGTCAGGGTTTGTTGAACGTATTAGCTCTAGAATTACTACGGTTATCCGAGTAGTAGGTACCATCAAACAAACTATAACTGATTTAATGAGCATTTGTAGTTTCACAGTCTAAATTAGTTCATACTTACACATCCATGGCTTAATCTTTGAGACAATCATATGACTATTGGTAGGATCAACCAGGTAGCATTCCTTCATGGTGCCCGTGAATACACGAACGGCACGAACCCAACCAAATGGTAGGGGGGGCCGATGACGAAACAGGCATGGCAGTCGTGCTATAGAGGGACAAAGGCTTTGTTCGACCAAAGGTGGAGTGGAACGACAGTTCCATTGCCTGAGTAATGTTTCAAATCTGAGAGTACGGCCATCAAACCATATGGGCAGGCAGAGCGCGCTAGGAGGACTTCACGCGCGCGTTGGGAGAATTGCACGCGCCCATGGTAAACCCAACGCGCAGGTCTCTAGCGAACGCGCTCTGGCAGATTGTGCGCGCGCGTGGCAAGGACGACGCGTAACGCATGGTGCGCGTGCACTAGGAAGACTGTACAAGCGCGGCCAGCCCTACGCGCAGTTCGCGGAAGACTGCTGCGCGCGGCCGACCCAGCGCGCAGCTCACTGGGCGCGCGCGTTGTGATGATCGCTGCTCACGCGTGCGGCCAGCCCAACGAGCAGCTCGCTAGAGGAACGCAGCACGTGTGTAGGGCAGGCCCGACGCGCACCGCGCGGTGTGCGCGCGCCGGCCCCTTGAAACGCGTTGCTCCCCCAAGCCCGCTGCGGTCGCTGCTGGCCAGACGAGCAACGGGCTGCTCCCACCACGCTGCCGTGCGCGCTTCTAGCCAGACGTGTGGCCCACTGCCCTTGCATGCTGCTCCCCCAAGCCCGCTGCGCGCATGGATCTGCCCCCAGCCTGCTCCGCCCATGCTGCTGCCCCCAATGCTCTGCTGGCCAGCCGAGCTGCCCACTATGCGCGAGCTGCTGCCTCCAGCCCACTGCTAGCACGAGGAGAAGCTCACTACGAGCGCTCCTGGGCGTACTAGCAGCACACCGTGGGTGGGCGCTCCTACTCCCAGCCCGCCCCAGCTGCTCCCCCCATCGCGCTGTGGTTGGGCAGACGAGCAACACAGTGCGCGAGCGATCTGCTCCTACCTGCTTGCTACGCGCTGCTGGGCCGACGAGCGGCACGGTGCGCGCGGCCCGTGGCACTGCTATCCTCCCTCCCTTGCTTGGGTGCCTTCTTAGCTTTTCGTTAACCTCCCTTGCGGGCAACAACGTATGCGGAGAATGCTTGTGGGAAACAACCTGTGCGGGGCAATGCCTTGGCTGATTTTAAGCCCAATTAGGTGGCCAATGCCTTGGCCTTTCTTCCCGTAGCCTCGCTTGCTGATTCAATGGGTCAGTGCAAGGGAGTTGGTGCCAGGTGCCATCAACTCTATTGTGCTCTTTGGACGAGGGACTAAGGCCTAACCTCCTCGCTGCCACCCCCTGATACTGTCAATCGTGTTGTATGGCGCAACGGTTAGGGTGTTTCCCAGCTAACATCCCTTGCTAGCCTGCCTCACTGGC
>CM075454.1:341514-371514 GCA_037832335.1 Carallia pectinifolia | reverse complement strand
GATTAGGTGCAATGTGCCAACAACTCTATTACGCTCTTCGCTCGAGAGTCTAACACCTAACCTCTCTAGTGCTTGGTGTAAGCATGCTGGTAGGGGTTCCTCATTGCGAGCCTCCACAAACACTCGATGCAACTAGCAAGCATATTGTGTAGGGCTCAACTTAGAGATTTCCAAGTCGGAATGCTAGCCGCCTAGCCAGCTCAAGAAAAGTTGGAATAGTGATATGAAGGGAGAGGGTGGGACGAATCGAAGCGACAAAGGGCTGAATCTCAGTGGATCATGGCAACAAGGCCACTCTGCCACTTACAATACCTTGTGGCATATTTAAGTCGTTTGCAAAGGATTCTACTCGTTGATCAGTAGAAATTATAATTCAAGGCGGCAACCGCAAACTTGTCCACTTCGGGTGCCTCACCCACGACACGTGCCTTTAGGGGCCATAAGGATCCTACAGTGGGTCGGCCGTCAAACGACGGGCGCACGCGTCGCTTTTATCCCAGACTCTAACTTAGAGGCATTCAATCATAATCTAGCGCATGGTAACTTCGTACCACAAGCTTTTCAACCAAGCACCATGACCAACTGTGTAAATCAATGGTTCTTATCGTAATAGGTTGGATTACTATTGCGATGTCGTCATTAGTAGGGTCAAACTAACCTGTCTCACGATAATCTAAACCCATACCATGTTCCATATTGGTGGGTGAACAATCCAACACTCGGTGAATTCTGCTTCACAATGATAGGAAGAGCCGACCTCAAAGGATCAAAAAAGTAACATCGCTATGAACGCTTGGCTGAAACAAGCCAGTTACCCCTGTGGTAACTTTTTTGACACCTCTAGCTTCAAATTTTGAAGGTCTAAAGGATCAATAGGCCACGCTTTCACGATTTGTATTCGTATTGGAAATTAGAATCAAACGAGCTTTTACCCTTCTGTTCCACATGACATTTCTGTTCTTATTGAGCTGATCTCAGGACACCTGCGTTATCTTTTAATGGAAGTGTTGTCCCAGCCAATCTCTCTACTTGACAATGTCTTCCACTCGGATCAGCCCGCCAAACAGCCTTCGCTCCAAAAGAAGGGCAATGCCTCACCTCTGATTTACGGAATAAGTAAATAACGTTAAAAGTAGTCGTATTTCACTTTTGCCAGGGGACTGCCTCCCACTTATCCTACGCCTCTCAAGTCGTTTCACAAATTCAGACTAGAGTCAAGCTCAACAACGTCTTCTTTCCCCACTAATTCCACAAAGCCCATTCCCTTGGCTGTGGTTTTGCTGGATAGTAGACAGGGACAGTGGGAATCTCATTATAGTTACTCTCGCGAGGCATTTGGCTACCTTAAGAGAGTCATAGTTACTCCTACCATTTACTCGCGCTTGGTTGAATTTCTTCACATTGACATTCAGAGCACTGGGCAGAATTCACATTGCGTTAGCATTCGGAAGGACCATCGCAATGCTTTGTTTTAATTAAACAGTCAGATTCCCCTTATCAGCACTAGCTTTGAGTCCATTGTTCGATGCCTAGGGAACGCCCCAAAGTGGCCGTTCCCAAACCCTTACCCGGTTGTCACACGAAGACCAGCTCTCGTCATAGGAGCAGCTCGAGCAGTCTACCGACAATCGATGGGCTCAGGGTTGGTACCCTCGAGCCTAGTCCTCAAAGCCAATCCTTTTCTCAAGGTAATGGATCTATTTTGCCGACTTCCCTTACCTACATTGTTCCATTGATTAGAGGCTGTTCACCTTGGAGACCTAATGCAGTTATTAGTATGACCAGGCATGGTAGGCACTCGGTCCTCTGGATTTTCAAGGGCCGTTGGGGATCACCGGACACCACGAGACGTGCAATTCTTTTCTAGCCGCTGGACCCTACCTCTGACTAAGTCGTTTCCAGGGTGGTCAGGCTGTTAAACAGAAAAGAAAACTCTTCCTGAGGCCCTCGTCGATGTCTTTGGACTCCTTAATGTTGTTATAAGTTGCCACATCCCAGTGTGAGACTTTTAACTTTATTCCCTTTCAAAGCTCAAACTCGGAAGTGCTGTCGGATGGGCTTCCTGGTCTTTTAGGATCGACTAATCCATGTGAGGGCAAGCGATGTGTCCATGATCGAAAGGGCAGCGTCTCCTTGGGTGTTTCGAGGGCTTGGGCTTGGGACACCCCAGTAATCTGAGTTGGTCCATGCCTCGAGCCCATCGGCGAACCGACTCTTCCCGTTCTGTATCTGAACAAGGCGCATAGCCAGCTCCCATCTGTTTCGCTCCCGACAATTTTGAGCACTCTTTGACTCTCTTTTCAAAGCCCTTTTCATCTTTCCCTCGCGATACTTGTTCGCTATTAGTCTCTCGCCCATATTTGGTCTTGGACGGAGTTTACCGCCTGATTGGGGCTACATTCCCAAACAACCATACTCATAGACAGCGCCTCGTGGTACTACAGGGTCTGGGCACAACGGGGCTCTCACCCTCTCTAGTGCCCCCTTCCAGGGGACTTGGGCCCAATCCTTTCCTAAGGACGCTTCTCTAGACTACAATTCAAATGTCGGGGGTGTCCGATTCTCAAGCTGGGCTATTCTGGGTTTGCTCATCATTACTAAGGGAATCCTCATAAGTTTCTTTTCCTTCGGTTATTGATATGCTTAAACTCAGTGGGTGATCCCACCTAACCTAGGGTCACGATGCGAGAAATGGTCAAGTTCATCAAAGTTTTAAGCGACGACACGGCCGCATGACACAGTGCGAGGGTCTCTCAACCACTGTTTTCGAGGTGAACATTGTCAGGGACATGGTTTTTGGGCCAACCGAGATGCCGAGCAGACAGGAGTCCATCTTCTGCCACCAAGCGCAACCCCATCTCTTTGGGGGTCGGGCGGGCAATGTTGTGTGACACCTGGGCAGACGTGCCCCTGGCCAGAAGGCTTCAAGCACAACTTGCATTCAAAGACTTGATGATTCACGAGATTCTACAATTCACACTAAGTATCGCATTTCGTTACGTTCTTCATCGATGCAGGAGCTGAGACATCCATTTGCCGCGAGTCATTTTGATTTTCATTATAGAGGTGCAATGTCCCGCCTACACTCTGTTCTTGGGGTGATGAGGCATTGCCTTTCAATTTTTGATTTCCATGTCACAACCTACGCTGAGGTTTTGTTGTTCGTGCGGCGAGGGTGACCGACGAGCTATTGACGTCACGACAGACACTACAGCGTGCGGGTGCCCATGGACTGACGCACGCCCAGCGTTATGTGATGTTAACTTGTTCGTGGGTCGTTCTGTTGGGTAGAGGTTTCACAATGATCTTTCTGTAGGTTCACCTATAGAAACCTCGCTACCACTTCTCCTTCCTCTAAATAATAAGGTTCAGTAAACTTCTTGCGACGTCGTCAACAGCGAACCACCACGTCGCCGCGATTCGAACACTTTACTAGACTATTCAATCGGTAAGAGCGATAGGCAATGTGTACAAAGGGTAGGGACATAGTCAACACGAGCTGATGACTCACACTTACTAAGAATTCCTTGTTAAAGACCAACAATTGCAATGATCCATCCCCATCACGATGAAATTTCAAAGATTACCCAGGCCTATCGGCCAAGGCTATAGACTCGTTGAATATATCTGTGTATCACGCTTGTGGTCCAAAACATCTAAGGGCATCACAGACCTGCTATTACCTCAAACTTCTTTGGCCTAGAAGGCCATAGTCCCTCTATGAAGGTAGCCACAGAGGATCACCACTGCCTAGCTAGTTAGCAGGCTGAGGTCTCATTTGTTATTTAAATTACCCAGACAAATCGCTCCACCAACTAAGAACGGCCATTCACCACCACCCATAGAATAAAAAAAAAAGCACTTAGTCTGTCAATCCTTACTATGTATGGACCAGATAAGTTTCCCCCTGTTGAGTCAAATTAAGCGGTAGACTCCACTCGTAGTACTGCCGTTCCGTCAATTCCTTTAAGTTTTAGCCTTTCGACCATACTTTCCGTGAAACCCAAAGACTTTGATTTCTGATAAGGTGCCGGCAGAGTCCTAAAAGCAACTTCTACTGATCCTTGGTCAGCATCGCTTATGGTTGAGAATAAGACAATATCGATCATTTTTGAGCCCCCAAACTTCGTTCTTGATTAATAAAAACATCCTTGGCAAACGCTTTTGCAGTTGGTTGTCTTTCATAAATCCATGAATTTCACCTCTGACTTTCAAATACGAATGCCCACAACTGTCCCTGTTAATCATTACTCTGATCCCAAAGGCCAGCACAATAGGATCAAAATCCTATGATGTTATCCCACACTAATGTATCCAAAGCATAGGCTTGCTTTGAGCACTCTATTTTCTTCAAAGTAACAGCACTGGAGGCATGAACCAGCCAATTAAGGCCAAGAGCGCACTGCCGGTAGAAGGAATGAGGCGAAAGGTGAACACCAAAGGCAGACTGATCAACTCATCCCAAGGTCCAACTACGAGCCTTTTAATTGCAACAACTTAAATAGACACTATTAGAACTGGAATTACCATGGTGGCTGGCACCAGGTCGGACGTCCAACCGATCTTCGTTAAAGGATTTAGATTGTATTCACTCCAATTACCAGACTCGCAAGAGCTCGATATTGTTATTTATTGTCACCACCTCCTCGTGTCAGGATGGGGTAATTTGTGCACCTGCTGCCTTCCTTGGATGTCGTACCTATTTTTTAGGCCCCCTCTCTAGAATCTAATACTAATTCTCCATTACCCGTTACTACCACGGTAGGTGCTAGTCCCTTGAACACTTAGCATACTAGAGTTGGTGGCACCTTCTGCCAATTCCCAGCATTGGACTTTGTGGTGGCTGGGCACTTCTTGAGGCAAGGTGAAAGCTGAGAGGGTTCAACGTAGGCACGGGCCTACGTGTGGGTGCCAAGGTGGACC
This sequence comes from Carallia pectinifolia, assembly GCA_037832335.1. NCBI lineage: Eukaryota > Viridiplantae > Streptophyta > Magnoliopsida > Malpighiales > Rhizophoraceae > Carallia > Carallia pectinifolia. The sequence goes on along the minus strand of CM075454.1, from coordinate 366,591 downwards.
AAGGCATGGATTGGGCTACAGATTCGTGGGCTCCATCCAATGGGTCATGGGCATGGGCCAAGAGTTTAGTGATTTGTTCCTTTGTATTACTTTGAGTTAAAGTAATAAAGGCTGGGAAGGGTTCTTGCATGGTCTTATGTTTCTTTTGAGTGTGCGAGTTGTGTGCTTGTTATAAAGTTCCATTTTACAATCCTTGTGTGTGCGATTGGCTGAGACTAAGTGCGACTTAGTGCCATCACAAGGCAAAAATTCGAGTGAGAAATTTAGTACTGTGATAGCTATCAGAGGATAAAGGTTTGAGTAATGGCAAGTGGTTTGGATCTTGATGCAGTTCGTGTCTGCATAGCCAAGCTTTTTGAGATACTTGGCGATCTTTCAGAGGATCCAAATTTCACCATGTTCTAAACTTTGGCGCTCCATGAGAAGTATATAATCGATCTGCAGCGACAACATGAAGTGGTGGCCTCTTCAAACATAGCTTTTTGGCTTGATGAGATGGTAGTAGAAATAGCCATCCTCAAGAAGGTTGTAGCCTCTCAACTAGGCAGAGATGTTATGGTTGGCTCGACCAAGATGAAGGTGTTGGAGCCTAAAGCCTTCAAGGAAGCAAGGGATGCCACAGAGATTAAGAATTTCCTATGAGACATGGAACAGTATTTCAAGGCTATCCGAGTGCTAGATGACAAGAAGGTCAATCTGACCAGTGTGTATCTAGCCAAGGACACCAAGCTGTGGTGGCAGACTCGATTGGATGACAATGGAAGTGCAGGCAAGTCTAAGATCAAGATGTGGGAGAGCCTAAAAAAGGAGTTGAAGGACCAGTTTTTGCCTTGTAATACATCATGGCTTGCGAGGGAGTCCCTAAAGAAGTTGAAGCAAAATGGCATAGTACATGACTATGTGAAGGAATTCAGTTCCTTGATGCTAGACATCCAAAATATGTTAGATAAGGACAAGCTTTTCAACTTCCTTTCTAGTCTACAACCTTAGGCTTAACTCAAGCTTAGAAGGCAAGGTGTGAAGGACCTACATTCTGCAATGGTTGTGGCTAATGGTTTTGTTGATTTTTGGATCAACAACTCCTCTGATTTAGATGCTGGGAAGTAGCCCAAGGATAAGACCAAAAAGAAAAAAGAGGGCAAGTGGGGTAAGTACAATGGTGGCGGCAAGGATAAAGGCACAGTCGTCTACCAAAAACAAGATAAAGGCAAGTCTAACTTTGTTTGTTTCATCTATAATGGACCATGCAAGCCAAAAGAGTGTCCAAAGAGGGAGAAGTTAAGTGCCATAGTTGCTGAGGAGAGTGGCAAAAGTAGCATCTCAAATGATGTTGGCACCTCTCGGGTCAATCCTCTTTAGTTGGTGAGTGCTGTGCAAGCTGGACATGCCCCATAATTCAGCTTGATGTATGTGAAGATTGGGCTCAGTAATAAGGAGTTGATGGCGATGGATGACACGGGTGCTAGCCACAACTTCGTTGTTAAGAGGATGGTGGAGTCATTGGGTCTAAAAGTCACCAAAACTAGAAGTCGAATGAAGACAATCAACTTAGCAGCTTGGGAGGTGCTTGGCATGGCATTAGGTGTGAAGGTAACTATTGGTACTTGGTTTGGTAAACTTAACTTGATTGTGGTGCCTTTAGATGATTTTGATATAATACTAGAGTTGATTTTTTTGTGAGTGTAAAAGTTGCTCTGTTGGCTCACTTGGGTAGTCTCATGAGCATGCATGAGGATCATCCATGTAATGTTTCTGAAATATTCACTCTCTCTTCCAGTATTGGTGGTAAGTCAGGTAGTATGCTATTAGCTATGAAGGTGGATTGTGGTCCGAAGAAGGGAGCAGTCACCTACCTTGTAGCTTTGATGGAGATTAAAGAAGGCATTGTTGTGGAGGTGCCTAATAGTGTTACAGATCTGTTGGGTGAGTTCAATGATGTGATGCCTCTCGAACTCTCTCCTGAGGTGTGCCACTGACCATATGATCAATCCGGTGCCTGGTTCCAAACCACCAGCACAAGCTCCATACCGCATGAGTCTGCTAGAGTTAGTAGAACTAAGGAAGCAGTTGACGGAGTTGCTGGATGTATACCTAATTCAGCCCTAGTATTGTTGTAGAAGAAACACGATGGCTCCCTACAAATGTGTGTAGATTATAGGGCATTAAACAAAGTAACAGTGAAGAACAAGTATTCTATTCCATTGATTGCTGACTTGTTTGATAGACTGGCTAGAGCCTCATATTTCACCAAGCTGGATATGCAGTCTGGATATTAGTAGGTCAAAATTACTGAAGGAGATGAAGGGAAAATGACATGCATCACTTGCTAAAGCTCTTACAAATTCTTAGTGATGTCATTTGGTTGGCTAATGCCCCTGCTACTTTCTGTAATTTGATGAATCATGTATTTCATGACTTTATTGATCATTTTGTGGTCATTTGTCTTGATGATATTATTGTATATAGTGAGTCCCTAGAGGATCACTTGTCCCACCTAAGGTTGGTGTTGTCTAGGTTGAGAGAGCACCAATTATATGTAAAGAAAAAAAAGTGTGAGTTTGCTTAGTGACAGATTATGTTCTTGGGCTATAGGGCAAGTCAAGGGCACGTAAAAATGGATCAGAGAAAAGTCCAGGCAATACTGGAGTGGTAACCCCCTACAAAAGTGTTGGAGTTGAGGTCTTTTCTTGGCTTGTCTAACTACTACAGGAAGTTCATACAGGGTTACTCCAAAAAGGTGGCCCCATCAATAGACTTGCTAAAAAGGGTAGACCATAGAGGTGGACCACAGATTGTTAGCAAGCCTTTGACAAGTTGAAGGTAGCAGTGTCCACGGAGTTGGTCCTGAGGCTACCAGACTTCGAGTTGCCTTTTTTTGTATTGATTGATGTCCCTGAAAAAGCCATTGGAGGGGTGTTGGTGCAAAAAACCACCCTCTTGCCTATAAGAGCTAGAAACTCAATAAAGCAGATCAGTAGTACTTGGCTCATAAGAAGGAAATGCTTCTAGTGGTGCATTGTCTTTGCACTTGGAGGATGTACTTGCTGGGTACCAGGTTCGTCGTTCAGACCGACAATGTAGCAAACACATTCTTTCACACTTAGAAAAAGCTTTCTGCATGATAACCTCAATGGTAGGAGTTCTTGTTTGAGTATGATTTCACGTGGGTAAGGATGGGCGATGGGTAGTGTGTACAAAGGGTAGGGTTGTAGTCAACACGAGCTTATATCTCACACTTACTAGGAATTCCTCAATGAAGAGCAACAATTGTAATGATCTATCTCCATCATGACAAAATTTCAAAGATTACCCAGGCTAGTCGATCAAGGCTATGGACCAATTGAATACATCAGTGTAGCACTCAGGCGGCTTAGAAAATCTAAGGGCATCATAGACCTGTTATTGCCTCAAACTTCCTTGGCCTAGAAAGCCATAGTCCCTCTAAGAAGTTGGCCACAGAGGATCACATCTGCATAGATAGTTAGCAGGCTGAGGTCTTGTTCGTTAACTGAATTAACCAGACAAATCGCTCCACCAACTAAGAACGACCATGCCCCACCACCCATAGAATCAAGAAAGAGCTCTCAATTTGTCAATCCTTACTATGTCTGGACCTAGTAACTTTCGCCGTGTCGAGTCAAATTAAGCCGCAGGCTCCACTCCTGGTGGTGCCCTTCCATTAATTCCTCTAAGTTACAACCTTGCGACCATACTACCCTCGGAACCCAAAGACTTTTATTTCTCATAAGGCACTAGTGGAGTCCTAAAAGCAACTCCTACCAATCCCTAGTTGGCATCGTTTATGGTTGAGACTATAATGGTATTTGATCATCTTTGACCCTCCAACTTTCATTCTTGATTAATGAAAACATCCTTCGTAAATGCTTTCGCAGTTGTTCGTCTTTCATAAATCCCAGAATTTTACCTCTGACTATGAAATACGAATGCCCCCGACTGTCCCTATGAATCATTACTCTGATCCTGAAGGCCAAAACAATAGGATCAAAATCCTATGATGTTATGCCATGCTAATCTATCCAAAGCATAAGCTTGCTTTGAGCACTCTAATTTCTTCAAAGTAACAGCACCGGAGGCATAACTAAGCCAATTAAGGCCAGAAGCACATCGTCGATAGAAGGGACGAGGTGAAAGGTGCACACCAAAAGACAGACCAATCAACCCATCCCAAGGTCCAACTGCGAGCTTTTTAACTACAACAACTTAAATATATGCCATTGGAGTTGGAATTACCGCGGCTGTTGGCACTAGACTTGCCCTCCAATGGATCCTCGTTAAGCGATTTAGATTGTACTCTTTCCAATTACTAGACTTGTAAGAGCTCGGTATTGTTATTTATTGTCACTACCTCCCCGTGTTAGGATTGGATAATTTGCTTGCCTACTACCTTTCTTAGATGTGGTAGCCGTTTCTCAGGCTCCCTCTCTGAAATGGAACCCCAATTCCTGTTACTTGTCGCCACTATGGTAGGTGTCACAAGGCCAATTTTCTCACTCAAAAATTTTGCCTTATGATGGCACTAAGGCACACTTAGTCTCAGCCAACTGCACACACAAGGATTTCACAATGGAACTTTGTAAGTAGGCACATAACTCACACACTCAATAGAGTCACAAGAGCATATACGGGAACCTTTCCCAACCTTTATTACTTTAACTTAAAGTAATACAAAGGAACAGCCACTGAACTCTCGACAGTGTTTCACTCTTTCTCGCTCAATGATTTCTATCTTACTGAGTACAAATGATAAACCCATAGGGTCTATATATAGCTGACACCCCTAGCTATCAAGGGCTTGGAGATAAACATTATCCCCCCATGATCTCTATCATGGTTGATCATCCTCATCTTCCCATGATCTTATCCATGACTTGTTCTTGATAAGCCTTATCTCCCACGATCATCCATCACTTGATCTCGATAAGCCTTATCTACCCACGATCCGTAGCGATGCGCGATCAGATGAGCATTATCCCAGTGCTCGGCCTACTAGATTAAGCCACACTCACATGTCCCCATGTTCTACACGTCGTAGGAGAGTCAGTGCCATGCAGTGCCATGCAATGCCATGCAGACTTGGCCAAGACCCAGTCTCATGTTTTGGGCTTCTTAGCCCAAGCCCATAGCCCATCTTATGGAGGCCACAAACATATAGCCTAGCATATTTTGTCCAGCCCCAACCTTGGTCCACATTGGGACCCACATGTAGGCTCTTGCCTACGCTAACCCTCTCAGCTTTCATCTTGCCTCAAGGAATGCCCAGCCACTCCAAAATTTGATGCTAAGAATTGGTGCAAGGTGCCACTAACTCCAGCATGCTAAGTGTTCAAGGGACTAACAAACCACTCCCACTTGTTGAAGCCAACATCCTCATTGGTAGCGTTGAAAGGTAGTTTTCCACCTGCTTCTCAAACTACCATAGAGTCACATCTTTTTCCTCGCTTACCTCGCTGTCTGGGCATTCTTCCACTTCACATAGTACTCAAACCGCTTGTTCTTCTTACTTTGCCCATGTGTTCGGTGGTCCAGGATTCTCTCCACTTCACGCTAGAACTTAGTTCTGGTTGTAGGCGGTGCATGCTGAGCTTGTTTCCTTGAAGGCTCATTGCCCGCTTCCTCGTAGAAGGGCTTCAAGAAGCTCATATGGAAGGTTGGATATACCTTCAATCTTTTTGGAAATTGCAACTTGTATGCAACATTGCCAACTTTCTTCTCTATTGTGAAGGGTCTGTCATACTTTGGAACCAGCCCACGATGCACTGACTTGCTGTTGATCTCCTTCCAAATTTGGGGAGTAAGTTTATATTCGAGCGAGCAAGGAGTATACTTTTGTTGTTGTTGCCATCTCGCCTTTTATACTTGGTCTGGCAAGGAGTACACTTTTGTTGTTGTACTTGTCGTCTTTTATACTCTTGCGGGCAAGGAGCCTGCTTTTGTTGTTGTTGCTGTCTTGCCTTTTATGCTCGTGCGGGCTAGGTGTCTGCTTTGATGTTGTTGCCATCTCACTTTTTATTCTCATGCAGGCAAAGTGCATACTTTTGTTTTTGTAGTTTTCACCTTTTATACTCTTACGGGCAAGGAGTCTGATTTTGTTGTTGTTGCCGTCTCGCCTTTTATACTTGTGCAGGCAGGGAGTCTGGTTTTGTTGCTACTATCGTCTTGCAATTTATACTTGTGCAGGTAAGGACTTTACTTTTGTTGTTGTACAGTTTGCTTTTTATACTCTTGCGGGCAAGGAGTCTACTTTTGCTGTTCTTACAGTCTCGCCTTTTATGCTCGTGTGGGCAAGGGGTCTGGTTTTGTTGTTGTTACCATCTCGCCTTTTATACTCATGCAGGCAAGGTGTATCCTTTTCTATTGCCTTGTCGCCTTTTCTACTCAAGCTAGCAGCGAGTATGCTCTTCTGGTTGTTGCTATCTCGCATTTTATACTCGTACGGGCGTGGAGTCTAGTTTTGTTGTTGTTGCCATGTTGCCATTTATTCTCCTGCGAGCAAGCAGCATGCTTTGTTGTTGTCGTCTCGCCTTTCATACTATTGTCGATAAGGAGTCTACGTTTGTTGTTGTTGCTGTCTAGGCTTTTAACTTGTGCGGGCTAGGAGTCTATTTTATTGTAGTCATTGTCTCTCCTTTTATACTTGTGCAAGCAAGTAGTATACCTTTGTTGTTGTACTTTTTTCCTTTTACACTCTTGCGGGCAAGGAGTCTACTTTTGCTGGTGTTACTGTCTCGATTTTCATGTTCGTGCGAGTAAGGAGTTTGATTTTATTGTTGTACTTGTTGCCTTCTTTACTCTTGTAGGCAAAGATTCTGTTTTTATTGTTGTTGCCATCTCGCCTTTCATTCTTGTGCGGGTTAAGAGTCTGCTTTGCTTTTGTTGTCGTCTCACCTTTTGTACTCATGCAGGCATTGAGTATGCTTTTGTTGTTGGACCTATTACCTTTTATACTATTGTGGGCAAGGAGTCTGCTTTTGTTGTTGTTGCTGTCTCGCCTTTTATACTCATGTGGGCATGGATACTAGTTTTGTTGTTGTTACCGACTTTTTACACTCGTTCTAGTAAGGAGTATGCTTTTGTTGTTGGTACCGTCTCACCTTTTATTCTTGTACCCTCTTGTCTTTTACACTCGCGCGGGCAAGGAGTCTGGTTTTGTTGTTGTAGCTGTCTTGCCTTTTATACTTGTGCTGGTAAGGTGCATGGTTTGTTGTTGCTGTCTTGCCTTTTATTCTCTTGCGGGTAAGGAGTATGCATCACTGTTGTCGTCTCCCCTTTTGTACTCATGTGTGCAAGGAGTATGATTTTCTTGTTGTTGCCATCGCGCCTTTTATACTTGCATGGGCAAGGAATATGCTTTTGTTGTAGTTGTTCTCTCGACTTTTATACTTAGTCAGGTGAGGAGTATACTTTTGTTGTTGTACTTATCATCTTTTATACTTTTGCAGGCAAGGAGTTTGGTTTTGTTGTTGTTGCCATCTTGCCTTTTATACTCTTGTAGGCTTGGTGTTTGTTTTGCTGTTGTTGCCGTCTCACCTTTTATACTCGTATGGGCAAAGAGCATACATTTATTGTTCTACTTTTTGCCTTTTATACTCTTATGGGCAAAAAGTTTGCTTTTATTGTCATTGCTATCTTGCCTTTTATGCCCTTGCTGGCAGGAAGTTTAGATTTGTTGTTGTTATCATCTTGCCTTTTATACTTGTGCTGGCAAAGAGTGTACTTTTGTGGTTATACTTCTTGCAGGTAGGGAGTCTACTTTCGTTGTTGTTGTTGTTGTCTCGCCTTTTATACTCATGCTGATAAGGAGTATGCTTTACTATTGTCGTGTCGCCTTTTATACTCCTGCGGTTAAGGAGTATGCTTTACTGTTGTAATGTCGCCTTTTATACTCATGATGGCAGCAAGTATGCTTTTATTGTTGTTGTAGTCTCGCCTTTTATAATCGTACGGGCAGGGAGCTTGGTTTTGTTGTTGTTAATGTGCTGATTTTCATTCTTGTGTGGGCAAGCAGCATGCTTTGTTGTTGTTGTCATGCCGTTTATGCTAGTGCGGGCAAAGAGTATGCTTTGTTGTTGCTATCTCATCTTTTATACCCATGTGGGCAAAGAGTCTACTTTTGTTGTTGGTGCTGTTTAGCCCTTTCACTTTGGCAGGCTAAGAGTCTATTTTGCTCTGGTTACTGTCTCATCTTTTCTAATCATGCAGGCAAGGAGTATACTTTAGTTGTTTTACTTTTCGCCTTTTATGCTCTTGCAGGCAAGGAGTCTACTTTTGCTGTTGCTGCTGTCTCGACTTTTATGCTCGTGCAGACAAAGAGTTTGGTTTTGTTGTTGTACTTGTTGCCTTTTTTACTCTCGCGGGCAAAGAGTCTGATTTTACTGTTGTTGCTGCCTCACCTTTTGCACTCATGCAGTTTATGCTATTGTTCCCGTCGCACCTTTTATACTTATATGGGCATTAAGTATGCTTTTGTTGTTGGACTTTTACCTTCTATACTATTGCGGCCAACGAGTCTACTTCAGTTGTTGCTACTGTATCGCTTTCTATACTCGTGCTGGCAAGGACACTAGTTTTGTTGTTGTTACTGACTCGCCTTTTATACTCATGCGGGCAAATACTAAACTTTGCTAATGTCGGCTCACCTTTTATACTCGTGCAAGTAAAGAGCATGCTTTGTTGTTGTTACCTCCCCTTTTATACTCTTGCGGGCAAGGAGTATGCTTTATTGTTGTCGTCTCGCCTTTTATACTTGTGCATGCAAGGAGTATGCATTTGTTGTTGTTGTCATCTTGCCTTTTACACTCGCACATCTAAGGAGTCTACTTTTGTTACAGTTGCCATCTCGCCTTTTATAGTCGTACAGGTAAGGTACATGCTTTATTGTTGTCGTCTCACCTTTTATACTTGTGCGAGCAAGGAGTATGCAGCTATTGTTGCCGTCTCACTTTTTATACTTATGTGGGCAAGGGGACTAGTTTTGTTGTTGTTGTTGCTAACTCGTCTTTTATATTTGTGCCGGCTAAGAGCATGCTTTATTGTTGTGCTTTTATCCGTTTATAATCTTGAGGGCAAAGAGTCTACTTTTGCTGTTGTTGCCGTCTCAGTTATAATGCTCATGCAGGCAAGTGAGCTGGTTTTTCTGTTGTTCTTGTCACTTTTTTTACTCTTGCGGGAAAAGAGTCTACTTTTGCTGTTGTTGTCGTTTCGCCTTTTATCCTCGTGTGGATATGGAGTTTGGTTTTGCTGTTGTTGTCGTCTTGCCTCTCATACTCATGTAGGGAAGTATCATGATTTGCTGTTGCTGTCTCTCTTTTATACTGGTGCTAGTAGGGAGTGTACTTTTATTGTTGCTATCGTCTAGCCTTAGGGTCCGGGTATGATGGGGCTCTTAGCCTCTCTCGCGCCCGCTTCCAGGGTACTTGGGTCCAATTTGCCGCTGAGGACGCTTCTCTATACTACAATTCGGACGTCGAGGGGGCCCAATTCTCAAGGTGGGTTATTTTCGGTTGGCTCACTGTTTCTAAAGAAATCCTCGTAAGTTTCTTTTCCTCCGCTTATTGACATGCTTGAACTCAGTGGTGATCCTGCCTGACCTAGGGTTGCAATACGAGAAAGGGTCGGGTTCATAAGAGTGCGGAGCGATGACGTGGCCTCAGGACACTGTGCCAAGGTCTCTCAACCATTGTTGTCGAGGCGAACGTCGTCGGGGACATGGTTTTTGGGCCAACCACGATGCCAGGCACATGGGAGGCCATCTTCGGTCACCAAACGAAACCCCATCAATTCGGTGGTGGGGTGGGCAATGTTTTGTGACACCCAGGCAAATGTGCCTTTGGCCAGAAGGCTTCGGGCGCAACTTGCGTTCAAAGACTCGATGGTTCGCGGGATTCGACAATTCACAACAGGTATCGCATTTCTCTACGTTCTTCATCAATGCGAGAGCCGAGATATCCGTTGCTGTGAGTCGTTTAGATTCTCACTATGGAGGTCTAATGCCCCGACCGTGCTCTGCTCCCAGGGAGACGAGGCATTACCTTTCAATTTTTTATTTCCTTGGCGCGACCTGCGCCGGCGTTTTGTTGTTCATGCCGTGGGGGCGACCGACGAGCGATCGGCCTCACGATAGACGCTGCAGCTTGTGGGTGCCCATGGACCAATGCACACCCCGCATCATGTGATGTTAACTTGTTCGCGGGTCGTTCTGCTGGGCAGAGGTTTCGACAATGATCCTTCAGCAGGTTCACCTACGGAAACCTTGTTATGACTTTTCCTTCCTCTAAATAATAAGGTTAAGTGGACTTCTCGTGACGTCGCCGGCGGCGAACTGCCTAGGTCGTCGCGATCCGAACACTTCATCGGACCATTCAATCAGTAGGAGCAATGGATGGTTTGTACAAAGGGCAAGCACGTAGTCAACGCGAGGTGATGACTCGTGCTTACTAGGAATTCCTCATTGAAGACCAACAATTGCAATGATCTATCCCCATCACGATGAAATTTCAAAGATTACCCGAGCTTGTCGTGCAAGGCTATAGACTCGTTGAATATATCAGTGTAGCGCGCGTGTAGCCCATAACATCTAAGGGCATCACAGACCTGTTATTGGCTCAAACTTCCTTGGCCTAGAAGGCCATAGTCCCTCTAAGAAGCTAGCCACAGAGGATCACCTCTGCATCTGAGAGTAGATATCTAACTCTCTCAATTAGTGTTTTGTTCATCCTTTCAGCTAAGTCATTCAACTGTGGTGTCTAGGGAGGTATCCTCTGGTGTTGAATTCCATGAGCTTGACAATATTCATCAAATGGGCCACTATACTCACCACTATTATCAGTACGGACACATTTCAGCTTCTTTCCTGTTTGTCTCTCAATCAAGGCATAAAATTTCTTGAAAATATTAAAAACCTGATCCTTAGTCTTCAAAGTATCGACCCAATGCTTCTTAGAGTTATCATCAATGAAAGTCACAACATAAAGAGCACCACTAAGTGAGCATACCTTCAAAGGACCACAGACATCAGAATGCACCAACTCAAGCAACTTTGACTTCTTAGAAGGTGGGTAACTCTTGAATGTAACTTTACTCTGTTTCATAGCCAAACAGTGAGGACACTTTTTCAAAACCGCACTCCTCAAACTTGGAAGCTGGTTTTTCCCTGTCAAGTAATTATCCCATTTTCACTGATATGGCTGAGCCGCTTATACCACAACTTAGTGGTTTTCTCATTCTCCACTGCATTCACAACATTTCTGAAAATGAAAGCTTGTATGATATATAAACTAGAGCAATTTTTACTACCGACCACAATCAGGGAGCCTTTAATAAGTTTCCACTAACCATCACTGAAGGTACTGTAATAACCTTCACGTTTGCCCGTTGATGCGGGCATTAAGTATGCTTTTGTTGTTGGACTTTTTGCCTTTTATAAACTTGCAGGCAAGGAGTCTACTTTTCTTGTTGTTGCTGTCTCGCTTTTTATACTCATGCAGGCAAGGATAATAGTTTTGTTGTTGTTATCGGCTTGCTTTTTATACTCGTGCGGGCAAGTAGTATGCTTTTGTTGTTATTGTCGTCCCGCCTTTTATACTCATGCGGTCTCATGTTTTATACTCGTGCAGGCAGGGCATCTAGTTTTGTTGCTGTCGCTGTCTAACCTTTTATACTCGTGCGGGTAAGGGACATGCTTTGTTATTGTCGTCTAACCTTTTATACTCTTGCACGCAAGGAGGAGTATGCTTTGTTGTTTCCGTCTCACCTCTTATACTCATGCGTGCAACGAGTATGCTTTTGTTGTTGTTGCCATCTCCCTTTTATACTCGCATGGGTAAGGAGTCTATTTCCATTGTAGTTGTCCTCTTGCCTTTTGTGCTTGGTTGGGTAAGGACTATAGTTTTCTTATTGTACTTGTAGTCCTTACACTCTTGCGGGCAAGGAGCTTGATTTTGTTGTCGTTGTCATCTTGCCTTTTATACTTGTGTGTTCTAATCTTTTATACTCGCATGGGCAAGGAGTCTGGTTTTGTTGTTGTTGCTGTATCGCCTTTTACACTCGTGTTGGTAAGGTGCATGCTTTGTTGTTGCTGTCTCAGCTTTTATACTCCTGTTGGCAAGGTGTATGCTTTGTTGTTGCTTTCTCACCTTTTATACCCATGCATGCAAGGAGTATACTTTTGTTGTTGTTGCCATCTCACCTTTTATATCCACATGGTCAAGGAGTTTGCTTTTGTTGTACTTGTCCTCTCACCTTTTATACTCGGTTGGGTAAGGAGTATACTTTTGTTGTTGTACTTATCCTCTTTTATACTATTACGGGCAAGGAGTCTGCTTTTGTTGTTGTTGCCATCTTGCCTCTTATACTCGTGCAACCTAGGTGTCTGCTTTGCTGTTGTTTCTGTCTCGCCTTTATACTAGTGCAAGCAAAGAGCATACTTTTGTTGTTATATTTTTTGCCTTTTATACTCTTATGGGTATGGAGTCTGCTTTTGTTGTTATTATTGTCTTGCCTTATATACCCATGCAGGCAGGGCGTTTGATTTTGTTGTTGCTATCATCTTGTCTTTTATACTCGTGTAGGTAAAGAGTGTACAATTGTTGTTTTAGTTCTTGGTTTTTATGCTCTTGCAGGCAAGGAGTCTGGTTTTGTTATTGTTGTCGTATCGCCTTTTGTACTCATGCGGGCAAAGATTATGCTTTGTTATTGTCGTGTTGCCTTTTATATTCTTGTTGGTAGCGAGTATGCATTTGTTGTTGTTGTAGTCTTGCCTTTCATACTTGTATGAGCAAGAAGCCTATTTTTGTTGTTGTTAATGTGTTGCTTTTTTTCTCGTTCAGGCAAGCAACATGCTTTGTTATTGTCGTCTTGCTGTTTATACCCATGCAGGCAAGGACTATGCTTTGTTGTTGCAATCTTGCCTTTTATACTCTTGTAGGCAAGGAGTCAGACTTTTATTGTTGTTGATGTCTAGCCTTTTAACTCATGCAGGCTAGGAGTCAGTTTTGTTGTGATTACCGTCTCTCCTTTTATAGTCATGCAGGCAAGGAGTATATTTAGAGAGTCTACTTTTACTGCAGTTGCTGTCTCGACTTTTATGCTCGGGCAGGCAACAAGTCTGGTATTGTTGTTGTACTTGTTGCCTTTTTTACTATTGCGGGCAAGGAGTTTGTTTTTGTTGTTGCTGCCATCGCGCCTTTTACACTCGTGTGGGTTATGAGTCTGCTTTGCTGTTGTTATCGCCTCGCCTGTTATACTCATGTGGGCATTGAGTATGTCTTTGTTGTTGGACTTTTTGCCTTTTATACTGTTGCGGGCAAAGAGTCTACTTTTGTTGTTGTTGCTATCTTGCCTTTTATACTCATGCAGGCAATGATATTAGTTTTGTTGTTGTTACCGACTCGCCTTTTATACTCATGCGGGCAAGGAGTATGCTTTGTTGTTGCCGTCTCTCCTTTTATTATTGTGCGTGCAAGGAGTATGCTTTTGTTGTTGTTGTCGCCTCTCCTTTTATACTCGCACGGCCAAGGAGTCTGCTTTTGTTGTAGTTGTCCTCTTGCCTTTTATACTCGTACGGCTAAAGCGTATGCTTTGCTATTGTCATTTCACTTTTTATACTCGTGCGAGCAAGGAGTATGCTGTTTTTGTTGCCGTCACGCTTTTATACTCGTATGGGTATAGGTTTTGTGGTTGTTGCCGTCTTGCCTTTCATATTTGTGCGGGCTGGAAGCATGCTTTGTTGCTACTGTCTTGCATTTTACACTCGTGTGAGTAAGGAGTTTGCTTTGTTGTTGCCGTGTTGCCATTTATACTCATGAGTGCAAGGAGTATGCCTTGTTCTTGTCGTCCTGCCTTGCATACTCTTGTGGGTAAGGGGTCTGCTTCTGTTGCTATTGTCGCTTTGCCTTTTATACTCGTGAGCGTTAGGCGTTTGCTTTGCTGTTGCTACCGTCTACCTTTTTATACTCGTGTAGGCAAGGAGTATACATTTACTTTTTTGCTTTTCGCTGTTCATATTCCTTCGCACAAGGAGTCTACTTTTGCTATTGTTACTGTCTCACATTTTGTACTCATGCAGGCTGGCAGTTTGCTTTGCTATTGTCACCGTCTCGCCTTTTATGCTCATGCAGGCAAGGATTACACTTTTATTTTTGCATTTTTTGCCTTTTATAATCTTGCGAGCAAGGAGTCTAATTTGACTGTTATTGCCATCTCGTTTTTATACTCGTACGGGCAAGCAGCAACCTTTGTTCTTGCCGTCTCGGCATTTATACTCCAGCAAGCAAGGAGTACGCTTTGTTGTCAAGGCCTTGCCTTTTATACTCTTGTGGGTAAGGAGTCTGCTTTTGTTGTTGCTGTCGTCTTGCCTTCTATACTCGCGAGGGCTAGGCGCTTGCTTTGCAATTATTATCGGCTTGCCATTTATACTCATGTGGGCATGGAGTATGCTTTTATTTTTGTGCTTTTCGCCTTTTATATTATTGTAGGCAAAGAGTCTACTTTTGTTGTTGTTCTCGCCTCTCCTTTTACACTCATACGAGCAAGGAGTCTAGTCTTGTTGTTGTTGCTGTCTTGCCTTTTACACTCGTATGGGCAAGCAACATACTTTGTTGTTGTCGTCTCACATTTTATACTCGTGTGAGTAATGAGGATGCTTTGTTGTTGTCGTGTCGTCTTTTATACTCATGCGAGAAAGGAGTATGCTTTGTTGACACCCCCCCCCCTTTTATGCTCGTGTGGGCAAGGTGTCTGGTTATGTTGTTGCTACCGTCTCATCTTTTATACTCACGCAAGCAAGGGGTATGCTTTGCTATTGTAATCTCTCCTTTCATACTCGTGTTGGCAGGGAGTATGCATTTGTTGATGTTGCCTTCTCGCCTTTTATACTGATACAGGCAAGTAGTCTGGTTTTGTTGTTATTGTAGTGTCACCTTTTATTCTCACGAGGGCAAGCAGCATGCCTTGTTGTTGACGTGTCGCCTTTTATACTCGTGTAGCGAAGCAGTCTACTTCTGTTGTTGCTGGCATTTAGCCTCTTAAGTCATGCAGGCAAGGAGTCTGCTTTTCTGTTGTTATTGTGTTGCCTTTTCTACTCGTGCAGGCAAGGAGTACACTTTTGTTAATGTGCTTTTCGCCTTTTATACTCTTGTAGCCAAAAAATATACTTTTGTTGTTGTTGTTGTCTCACCTTTTATACTCACGTGGGCAAGGGGTCTGGTTTTGTTGTTGTACTTGTCGCCTTTTTTGCTCTTGCAGGCAAAGAGTCTGCTTTTACTGTTGTTGTTGTCTCGCATTTTATACTCGTGCCGGTTAGGAGTCTGCTTTGCTATTGTTGTCGTCATGCCTTTTATACTAGTGCTGGCAAGGAGCATAATTCTGTTGTTTTACTTTTTGCCATTTATGCTCACGTGGGCACGAAGTCTGTTTTTGTTGATGTTGATGTCTCGCCTTGTATACTCGTGCAAGCAAGGATTCTATTTTTCTTATTGTTACCGACTCGCCTTTTATAATCGTTCAAG
Organism: Carallia pectinifolia; assembly: GCA_037832335.1. Classification (NCBI taxonomy): domain Eukaryota; kingdom Viridiplantae; phylum Streptophyta; class Magnoliopsida; order Malpighiales; family Rhizophoraceae; genus Carallia; species Carallia pectinifolia. Next base: position 351,067 of record CM075454.1, on the reverse strand, counting down.
CAAGGAGCATACTTTGCTGTTGCTGACAAGCCTTTTATACTCGTGCGAGCAAGGAGTATACTTTTGTTGTTGTTGTTGTCTCGCCTTTTATACTCGTACGGGCAAGGAGTCTGGTTTTGTTGTTGTTGCTGGCTCGCCTTTTATACTCGTGCGGGCAAGGAGCATGCTTTGCTGTTGCTGACAAGCCTTTTATACTCGTGCGAGTAGGGAGTATACTTTTGTTGTTGTTGTCGTCTCGCCTTTTATACTCGTATGGGCAAGGAGTCTGGTTTTGTTGTTGTTGCTGGCTCGCCTTTTATACTCGTGCGGGCATTGAGCATGCTTTGTTGTTGTTGTCCTTCCTTTTATGCTCATACGCGCAAGGAATATGGTTTGTTGTCGACGTCTCGCTTTTTATACTCGTGCGGGCAAGGAGTATGCTTTTGTTTTTGCTGTTGTTCAGGCAAGGAGTCTGGTTTTGTTGTAGTTGTCGTCTTGCCTTTTATACTCGTGTCGCCAAGGATTATGCTTTTGTTGTTTTTGTCGTCTCACCTTTTATACTCGTGTGGGCAATGAGTCTGGTTTTGTTGTTGTTGCTGTCTCACCTTCAATACTCACGTGGGCAAGGGGTTAGTATTTGTTGTTGCTGCCATCTTGCCTTTTATGCTCGTGCAGGCAAGGGGTATGCTTTGCTGTTGCCATCTCACTTTTCCTGCTCGTGCGAGCAAGGAGAATGCTTTTGTTGTTGTTTCTATCTCCCATGTTATACCCGTGCAGGAAAAGAGAATGCTCTTTTGTTGCCTTCTCGCCTTTTACACTCATATGAGTGAGGAGTATGCTTTATTGTTCCCGTCTCGCCCTTCATACTCGGGTAGGCAAGGAGCATACTTTTGTCGTTGTACTTGTCTCCTTTTATACTCTTGCGGGTAATGACTTTGCTTTTGTTATTGTTGCTGTCTCGCTTTTTATATTCTTGCGAGTAATGAGTCTGATTTTATTGTTGTTTTCATCTCACCTTTTATACTCGTGTGTGCTAGGAGTCAGCTCTGCTGTTATTACCATCTTGCCCTTTATACTCATGTGGGCGAGGAATGTACTTTTATTTTTGTACATTTTATCTTTTGTATTCTTGCTGGCAAGGAGTCTACCATTGCTGTTGTTACTTTCTCGACTTTTATACTCGTTCGGGCAAGTAGTCTACTTTTGTTGTTGTTGTCGTATCGCCTTTTATACTCATGTGTACTAGGAGTCTGCTTTGATGTTGTTGTTGTCTCGCCTTTTATACTCATGCATGCTAGGAGTCTACTTCGTCGTTCTTACTGGCTTACCTTTTATACACGTGCCACAATGAATATGCTTTTATCGTTGTACTTTTTTCCTTTTATAATCTTTTAAGCAAGGAGTCTACTTTTGTTGTGGTTGTTGTCTCGGCTTTTATACTCGTAGCTATTGTTGCCCTCTCCCCTTTTACACCCGTATGGGCAAGGAGTACACCTTTGGTGTTGTACTTTTCGCCTTTCCTATTCTTGCGGGCAAGGACTCTATTTTTGTTGTTGCTCCTGTCTTACTTTTCATACTTGTGCAGATAAGGAGTCTGTTTTTGTTGTTGTTGTCGTCTCACATTTCACACTCACACAAGCAAAGAGTATACTTTTGTTGTTGTACTTCTGGCCCTTTATACTCTTACGAGTGAGGAGTCTGGTTTTGTTGTAGTTTTCGCCTTACCTTTTACACTCCTGCAAGCAATCAACAAGCTTTGTTGTTGCCGTCTCACGTTTTATACTCGTTCGGGCAAGGAGTATGCTTTATTGTTGTCGTCTCACCTTTTATACTCTTACAGGCAAGGATTCGACTTTTGTTATTATTACCGTCTTGCCTTTTATACTCGTGTGGCCTAAGCATTTGTTTTGTTGTTGTTACCGTCTCGCCTTTTATGCTCGTGCAGGGAAGGAGTAGGCTTTATTTTTTTACTTTTTCCCATTTGTATTATTGCGGGCAAGGAGTCTACTTTTGCTGTTGTTACCGTCTCAGTTTTTATACTCATGCAGGCAAGTAATCTGGTTTTGTTGTTGTTGGCATCTTGCCTTTTATACTCTTGCTGGCTAGAAGTCTACTTTGCTATTGTTGTCGTCATGCCTTTTATACTCGTGCAAGCACGAAATATGCTTTTGTTATTGTTTTCGTCTAGCCTTTTATGCTCATACAGGCAAGGAGTCTGGTTTTGGTGACGTTGTCATCTTGCCTTTTATACTATTGTGGGCAAGGAGTATGCTTTTGTTGTTATTGCCATCTTGCCTTTTATACTAGTGCGGACAAGGAGTCTAGTTTTGTTGTTGTTGCCATCTCGCTTTTAAACTCGTGCGAGTAAAGAGTGTGCTTTGTTGTTGCCGCCTTACCTTTTATCCTCGTTTGGGCAAGGAGTATGCTTTACTGTTGCCGCCTCGCCTTTTATACTCGTGCAAGTAGGGTATATGTTTTGTTGTTGTTGCTGTCTTGCTTTTATCCTCTTGCAGCCTAGAAGTATGCTTTGTTGTTGCCGTCTCACCTTTTATACTCGTGCGGGCATGGAGTATGCTTTTGTTGTTGTTAACTTCTCGCCTTTTATACTTTTATAGGCAAGGAGTCTGGGTTTGTTGTTGTTGCCGCCTCGCTTTTTACACTTGTCTGGGAAAGCAGCTTGATTTATTGTTGTCGTCTCGCCTTTTATAGTCATGCGGGTAAGGAGTATGCCCTGTTGTTACCACCTTACTTTTTATAGTCGTGCGGGCAAGCATCATGCTTTGTTCTTGCCATCTTGCCCTATATAGGCGTGCAGGCAAGAAGTATGCATTTTTATTGTCGTCTCACCTTTTAGACTTTTGTGGGCAAGGTGTCCGCTTTTGTTGTTGTTGTCGTGTCACCTTTTATACTTGTGTGGGCAAGTAGCATGCTTTGTTGTTGTCGTCTTGCCTTTTATACTCGTGCGGGCAAGCATCATGATTTATTGCTGCCGTCTCACCTTTTATACCTATGCGGGCTAGGAGTATGCGTTGTTATTTCCATCTCGCCTTTTATATTCTTCCAAGCAAGGAGTCTGTTTTTATTGTTGATGTTGTGATCTTACTAGTGAGGGCTATGCGCCTGCTTTACTGTTGTCGTCTCGCCTTTTATACTCATGCGGGCAGGGAGTATACTTTTGTCGTTATTGTTGTCGTCTCGCTAGTGAGGGCTAGGCGCTTGCTTTGCTGTTGCCATCTCGCCATTTATACCTATACGGGCAAGGAGTCTAGTTTTGTTGTTCAAAATCAAACAAGCTTTTACCCTTCTGTTCCACACGAGATTTCTATTATCGTTGACCTCACCATGGGACACCTGCATTATCATTTAACGAATGTGCCGCCCCAGCCAAACTCCCCACCTGACAATGTCTTCCATCCAGATCAGCCCGCTGAACTACCTTCGTTCCAAAAGGAGGAGCGATGCCCCGCCTCCGATTCACGGAATAAGTAAAATAACTTTAAAAGTAGTGGTATTTCACTTTTGCCAGGGGACCGGTTCCCACTTATCCTACACCTCTCAACTCATTTCACAAAGTCGGACTAGAGTCAAGCTCAACAGGGTCTTCTTTCCCTGCTGATTCTGCCAAGCCTGTTCCTTTGGCTGTGGTTTTGCTGGATAGTAGATAGGGACAGTGGGAATCTCATTAATCCAATCATGCGCGTCACTAATTAGATGACTAGGCATTTGGCTACCTTAAGAAAGTCATAGTTACTACTGCCGTTTACCCGCGCTTGGTTGAGTTTCTTCACTTTGACATTCAAAGCACTAGGCAGAAATCACATTGCGTTAGCATCCGTAGGGAACACTGCAATGCTTTGTTTTAATTAAACAGTCAGATTACCCTTGTCGGAACCAGTTCTAAGATGACTGTTCCATGACCGGGGAAGGCCCCTGGAGGGGCCGTTCCCAGTCCATCCCCTGGCCGACACACTGCGACCCGTTCTTGTTACAGGAGTAGTACAAGCCGTCCACCAACAGCCGACGTGTTCGGGGCTGGGACCCTCGAGCCTAGCCCTCAGAGTCAATCCTTTTCTCGAGGTTACGGATCCATTTTGCCGACTTCCCTTGCCTACATTGTTCCATTGAGTAGAGGCTGTTCACCTTGGAGACTTGATGCGGTTATGAGTACGACCTGGCGCAGTAGGCACGTGGTCCTCCGAATTTTCAAGGGCCACTGGGGGCGTACCGGACACCGGGCGACGTGCGGTGCTCTTCTAGCCGCTGGACCCTACCTCCGACTGAGTCGTTTCTAGGGTGGGCAGGGTGTTAAACAGAAAAGATAACTCTTCCTGAGGCCCCCGCCGACGTCTCGAAACTCCCTAACGTTGTCGTCAGCCACCGCATCGCGGTTCAGGAATTTTAACCCAATTCCCTTTCGAAGCTCGCGCGCAGACACACTGTCGGACGGGCTTCCCCCGTCTCTTAGGATCGACTAACCCATGTGGATGTGCCTTTCACAGCGACCGCCGTGCCTTCCTACTCATCGGGGCCTAGCCCTTGCCCTGACGGCCAGGTGTGGGTCGCGCGCTTCAGCGCCATCCATTTTCGGGGCTAGTTGATTCGGCAGGTGAGTTATTACACACTCCTTAGCAAATTTTGACTTCCATGACCACCGTCCTGCTGTCTTAATCGACCAACACCCTTTGTGGGATCTGGGTTAGCGCGCAGTTGGGCACCGTAACCCGACTTCTTGTTCATCCTGCATCACCAGTTCTGCTTACCAAAACTTGGATCTCTCGATTCTGTGGCACGACTCAACGGAGCAGCCGCACCGTCCTACCTATTTAAAGATCGAAGGGAACTAGCTACTAGACGGTTCGATTAGTCTTTCGCCCCTATACCCAAGTCAGACGAACGATTTGCACCACAATATCGCTGCGGGCCTCCACTAGAGTTTCCTCTGGCTTCGCCCCGCTCAGGCATAGTTCACCATCTTTCAGGTCCGGACAGGCATGCTCTCACTCGAACCCTTCTCAGAAGATCAAGGTCGGTCGGTGGTGCAACCCTTGAGGGGATCCCGCCAAGTCAACTTCCTTGTGCCTTACGAGTTTACTCGCCCATTGACTCGCACACATGTCAAACTCCTTGGTCTATGTTTCAAGACGGGCCGAATGGGGAGCCTGTGGGGCGACGCCTAGAGCGCGCGATTGCCGAGGTATGCCGTGACGGCGCACGCTGTGTCCACGATCATGAGGGCGACGTATCCTCGGACGTTTCAAGGGCCCAGGCTTGGGACTTGTGTCAGCGAGTGATCCTGCCTGACCTAGGGTCCCAATGTGAGAGGGTTCGTTAGAGTTCAAAGCGACGACCCGGTCGCACGACACTGTGCCAGTGTCTCTCAACCACTGTTGTCGAGGCTAACGCCGTCGGGGACATGGTTTTTGGGACAACCGCAATGCCGGGCCCACGGGATGCCATCTTTTGCCACCGAACAGAACCCCATCAATTCGGGGGTGGGGTGGGCAATGTTGTGTGACACCCAGGCAGGAACGTAGTCAATGCGAGCTAATGACTCGTGCTTACTAGGAATTCCTCGTTGAGGACCAACAATTGCAACGATTTATCCCCATCACGATGAAATTTCAAAGATTACCCGGGCCTGTCGGCTAAGGCTGTAGACTCGTTGAATCCATCAGTGTAGCGTGCGTGTGGCCCAGAACATCTAAGGGCATCACAGACCTGTAATTGCCTCAAACTTCCTTGGTCTAAAAGGCCATAGTCCCTCTTGCAAACATGCCCAGCACATGCCCATTCAGCGAGTCGGTGCAAGTTGCCAACAATCCATTGCTTGGCCGTTTTCAAGCTCTCTTCGGTGGCTAATGCCTTTGCTGATTTTCTCATCACCTTGCTTGTTGACATGCCCAGACCATGTCTATGTCCATGTCCCTGCCCATTCAATGAGTAGGTGCAATGTGCCAACAACTCTATTATGCTCTTCGCTCGAGAGTCTAACACCTAACCTCTCTAGTGCTTGGTGCAAGCATATTGGTAGGGGTTCCTCACTGCGAGCCTTCGCAAACACCCGATGCAACTATCAAGCATATTGTGCAGGGTTCAACTTAGAGATTTCCAAGTCTGAATGCTAGCCTCCTAGCCAGCTCAAGAAAAGTTGGAATAGTGATATGAGGGGAGAGGGCCGGACGAATCAAACCGACAAGGGGCTGAATCTCAGTGGATCATGGCAGCAAGGCTACTCTGCCACTTACAATACCCTTTGGCATATTTAAGTCATTTGCAAAGGATTCTACCTATCGATCAATAGAAATTATAACTCAAGGCGGCAACCGCAACTCGTCCACTGCGGTGCTTTGCCCACGACACGTGCCTTTAGGGGCCATAAGGCTCCTGCTGTGGGTCGGCAATCAAACGACGGGCGCACGCATCACTTCTATCCCGGACTCTAACTTAGAGGCATTCAGTCATATTCTAGTGAATGGTAACTTCATACCACAAGCTTTTCAACCAAGCACGATGACCAATTGTGCAAATCAATGGTTCTTATCGTACTAGGTTGGATTACTATTGCGATGTCGTCTTCAGTAGGGTAAAACTAACCTGTCTCACGATAATCTAAACCCATCCCATGTTCCATATTGGTGGGTGAACAATCCAACACTCGGTGAATTCTGCTTTACAATGATGGGAAAAGCCGACATCAAAGGATCAAAAAGCAACGTCGCTATGAACGCTTGGCTGCAACAAGCCAGTTATCCCTATGGTAACTTTTCTGACAGCTCTAGCTTCAAATTTTGAAGGTCTAAAGGATCAATAGGCCACGCTTTAACGATTTGTATTCGTATTGGAAATCAAGATCAAACGAGCTTTTACCCTTCTGTTCCACACGAGATTTCTGTTCTTATTGAGCTGATCTTAGGACACCTGCGTTATCTTTTAATGGAAGTGTTGTCCTAGCCAAACTCTCCACTTGACAATGTCTTCCACTCGGATCAGCCCACCGAACAGCCTTCGCTCCAAAAAGAAGGGCAATGCCTCACCTCTGATTCACGGAATAAGTAAAATAACGTTAAAAGTAGTCGTATTTCAATTTCACTACGGCACCCGCTCCCACTTATCCTACACCTATCAAGTCGTTTCACAAATTCAGACTAGAGTCAAGCTCAACAAGGTCTTCTTTCCCCACTAATTCCACAAAGCCCATTCCCTTGGCTGTGCTTTTGCTGGATAGTAGACAAGGACGGTGGGAATCTCATTATGGATACTCTCGCGAGGCATTTGGCTACCTTAAGAGAGTCATAGTTACTCCCACCATTTACCTGCGCTTGGTTAAATTTCTTCACTTTGACATTCAGAGCATTTGGCAGAAATCACATTGCGTTAGCATTCAGATGGACCATCGCAATGCTTTGTTTTAATTAAACAGTCGGATTCTCCTTATGAGCACTAGCTTTGAGTCAACTGTTCGACGCCCAGCGAAGGCCCCAAAGTGGCCATTCCCAGACCCTCACCTGGCAGTCATACGAAGACTAACTCTCGTCGCAGGAGCAGCTCTAGTAGTCTATCAACAATCGCTGGGCTTAGTGTTGGTACCCTCAAGCCCAGTCCTCAGAGCCAATCCTTTTGTCAAGGTAACAGATTGATTTTTTCGAGTTCCCTTGCCTACATTGTTCCATTGACCAGAGGCTGTTCACCTTGGAGACCTAATGCAGTTATGAGTATGACCAGGAATGGTAGGCACTCGGTCCTCTGGATTTTAAAGGGCCGTTGGGGATCACCGAACACAGCGACACGTGAAATACTTTTCTAGCCGCTGGACCCTACCTCCGACAAAGTCGTTTCTGAGGCCCTCACTGATGTCTTCGGACTCCCTAATGTTGTCGTAAGCTGTCACATCCCAGTGCGAGAATTTTAACTTGATTCTCTTTCAAAGCTCGCACTCAGAAGTGCTGTCGGACGGGCTTTCCTGGTCTTTTGGGATCGACTAACCCATGTGAGGGCGAGTGATGTGTCCACGATCGCGAGGGTGGCGTCTCGTTGGGTGTTTCAAGGGCTTGGGCTTGGGACACCCCAGCAATCCGAGTTCGTCCATGCCTCGAGCCCGTCGACGAACCGGCTCTTCCCGTTCTATATCTGAATAAGGCACATAGCCGGCCCCCATCTGTTTCTCTCCTGACAATTTTGAGCACTCTTTGACATCAAGTGATGGATGATCGTGAGAGATAAGGCTTGTCAGGATCAAGTCATGGTTGAGAACGTGGGAAGATGAGGATTATCAGCCACGATAGAGATCGTGGGGAGATAATGTTTATCTCCAAGCCTTGGATAGTTGGGGTGTCAGCTATGTATAGACCCTATGGGTTGTCATTTGTACTCAGCAAAAGAGAAATCACTCGAAGAGAAAGAGTAAAACATTGTTGAGAGTTCAAGTGATTGTTCCTTTGTATTACTTGAGTTAAGTACGAAAAGGTTGGGAAAGCTTCCCGTATATGCTCTTGTGTCTCTTTTGAGTGTGCGACTTGTGTACCTTACTTATAAAGTTCCATTGTGCAAATCGTTGTGCGTGCGGTTGGCTGAGACTAAGTGTGACTTAGTGCCATCACAAGGTTATATTTTGGGTGAGAGAATTAGCCCTGTGACACCTATTGTTAGCCCCTTGAACACTTGGCATGCGGGAGTTGGCAGCACCTGGAGCGAACTCCTAGCATAGGACTTTGGAGTGGCTGGGGACTCCCTAAAGCAAGGTGAAAACTGAGAGAGTCAGCGTAGGCACGGGCCTACATGTGGGTCCTAGTGTGGACCAATACTGGAGTTGGACAAAGGATGCTGGGCTACATGTTCATGGGCTCCATCAGATGGGCTATGGGCTTGGGCCAAGAGGCCCAAAACACGAGACTGGGTCTTGGCCATGTCTGCATGGCACTGCATGACACAGCATGGCTCTGCGTGGCACTGAGTTTCCTATGACGTGTGGAACGTGGGAACGTGTGGGTGTGGCTCTATCCAGTTGGTTGAGCATCAGGATAATGCTCATCAGATCGTGCATGGAAAAGGATTGTGGGTAAATAAGGCTTATTGAGATCAAGTGATGGATGATCGTGGGGTATAAGACTTATCAGGATCAAGTCATTGATGAGATCGTGGGAAGATGAGGATTATCAGCCACGATAGAGATTGTGGGGAGATAATGATTATCTCCAAGCCCTAGATAGCTGGGGGTGTTAGCTATATATAGACCCTATGGGTTGTCATTTGTACTCAGTGAAAGAGAAAGCACTCAGAGCGAAAGAGTGAAACACTGTTGAGAGTTCTGGTGATCGTTCCTTTGTATTACTTGAGTTAAGTAATAAAAGGTTGGGAAAGGTTGCTGTATATGCTCTTGTGTCTCTTCTGAGTGTGTGAGTTGTGTGCCTACTTATAAAGTTCCATTGTGCAATCCTTGTGTGTGTGCGATTGGATGAGACTAAGTGTGACTTAGTGCCATCACAAGGTGAAATTTTGGGTGAGAAAATTAGCCCTGTGACAGTTACCATGGTGGTGATGGTTGATGAAGAATTAGGGTTCAATTCCGGAGAGGGAG
>CM075454.1:311514-339014 GCA_037832335.1 Carallia pectinifolia | reverse complement strand
CGGTCAGTCAATTGGCTCGGGCCGTGGACCGACGCAGATTTCGGGGGCGTCCCAAGCCCGGGCCCTTGAAACGCCCGAGGAGATGTCGCCCTAGCAATCATGTACACAGCGCTGGCAATCAGGGCGTGCCTCGGCAACTGCACGGTCCAAGCGTCAGCCTGCGGGCTCCCCATTTTGCCCTTCTTGAAACATGGACTAGGGAGTCTAACGTGTGTGCGGGTCAACAGGCGAGTTAACCCGTAAGGCGCAAGGAAGCTGACTTGGCGGGATCCCCTCGAGGGTTGCATCGCTAACCAACCTTGATCTTCTGAGAAGGGTTCGAGTGAAAGCATGCCTGTCGGGACCCGAAAGATGGTGAACTATGCCTGAGCGGGGTGAAACCAGAGGAAACTCTGGTGGAGATTCAGCCCTTTGTCGCTTCGATTCGTCCTACCCTCTCCCCTCAAATCACTTTTCCAACTTTTCTTGAGCCAGCTTGGGAGGCTAGCGTGCGGGCTTGGAAATTCCTAAGTTGAGTCCTGCACAAGAAACTGGATAGTTGTGTAGTGTGTTCGGGGGGGCCTGCAATCGGGAACCCCCAGTAGCATGCTTGCATCGGGCACCGAGGAGGTTAGGTGTTGGACATGTAGAATTGTTGGCACATTGCACGGACTTGTAGAATGAGCATGCACGTGGACATGGGCTGGGCATAAGCAAGGTGATGGGAAATCGGCTAAGGCATTGGCCACTGAAGAAGGCTTGAAAACGGCCAGTGAATGGATTGTTGGCAACTTGCACCGACTCGTTGAATGGGCATGTGCTGGCCATGTTAGCAAGCCAGGCGATGGGAAAATCGGTCGGGGCATGAAACCGACCAAGGAATGGATTGTTTGCATCTCGGACCAGCTCTCGTTGAATGGGCATGGACATGGGCTGGGCATGTCCATGAGCAAAGTGATGGGAAAATCGGTCGCTGCAAAACCCTAGGCACGTGCCCGGGTTGGCAACTTGCACCAACTGGCTGAATGGGCATGTGCTAGCATGTCAGCAAGCAAGGTGACGGGAATATTGGACACAGCATGAAAACGGCCAACGAGTGAATTGCTGGAAACTTGCACTAACTCGTCGCATGGGCGTGGACATGGGCTGGGCATGTCAGCAAGCAAGTTGTTGCTAACTTTGGCAAAGGCACTGGCCTCCAAAGGGGATTCAAAATGACAAAGGAATGGACTCGGAGCTCGCTTGGCTTTGCACATCCTGCTGCCAGCATGGGAGCTTACCACAGGAGGCTAGTGAGGCAGGCTAGCAAGGGATGTTAGCTGCGTAAGCACCCTAACCGTTGCACCGCACAACATGCTCGACAGTTGCATGGAGTTGTAGTTAGGAGGTTAGGCCCTAGTCCCTCGTCCAAAGAGCACGATAGAGTTGATGGTGCCTTGCACCAACTCCCTTGCACAGACCCATTCAATAAGAAAGCAAGGCTATGAGAAGATCGACCAAGGCATTGGCCACCTGAGGGGGCCTAAAAACGGCCAAGGAATAGACTCAGAACATGCTCAGCCCCACATAGGCTGCTCCCCGCAAGCATGCTCTACACATATTACTGCCCACGAGGGAGGTTAACAAAAAGCTAGGAAGGCACCCAAGTAAGGGAGAGAGGCTAGCAGCGCGCCAAGCCGCGCACAGCGTGCCGGTCGTCAGGCCAGCAGCGTACGTAGCATGCGGGAGGGAGCAGATCGCGCTCACACCTTGCCGTTCGTCTGCCTAGCAGCGGCGCCATAGGTGGAGCAGCTGGGAAAGTAGCGCGCGCGGAGCGGGCTGGGGACAACAGCGCGCGTAGAGCCGGCTGGTGGGAGCAGTCTGCGCTTAGCAGGCTGCTTAGCTGGCCAGCAATGCGGTGGGGGTAGCAGCGTATGCGAAGTGGGCTGGAGGGACATGCGTGCGTACAGCGGGCTTGGGGGGGCAACGTACAAGGGCAGTGGTGTGCACGTCTGGCCAGCAGCGAGCGCAGCGGGCTGGGGGGAGCAGCACGCCGCGTAGTCGTCTGGCCAGCAGGGCGCGCTACGGGCTGGGGGGACAGCGAGCTTCTCGTAAAGCCAGCAGCGTGCGCGACAAGCTAGGGGAGCAGCAGGCGAGTGCGCGCTCGTCTGGGCAGCAGAGCGGATGGCGTGATTGGGGGAGCAGCACGCTGCGGGGGCCAGCGTGTGCGCATCGCGTTCTGCGCGTCGGGCCTGCTACGCGAGCTCGCAGCCTGCCCAGCGGTACGTAGTCCTTTCAACACGCTGTGCGTCAGGCCTGCCGCGCGAGTGGGCATTCCTCCTAGCACACAGGCGCCGCGGGTTGCGCGTCGGGCTTGCCCAGCACACACGCAGTCCTCCCAGCATCCTTTGTCCAGCCCAAGTCTTAGTCCACACTGGGACCAGCATGTAGGCCCATGCTTATACTAACCCTCTCAGCTTTTACCTTGCTTCAAGGAGTGCCCAGCCACTCCAATGTCCCATTCTAGGAATTGGCACAAGGTGCTGCCAACTCCTGCATGCGAAGTGTTCTTGGGGTAACAGCTAATTTTCTCACCCAAAATTTCGCCTTGTGATGGCACTAAGTCACACATAGTCTCAGCCAACCGCACACACAGAGGATTGAGTAAAAATGACAACCCATAGCTGACACCCCCAGCTATCTAGGTCTTGGAGATAAGCATTATCTCCCCACGATCTCTATCGTGGCTGATAACCCTCATCTTCCCACGATCTCATCCATGACTTCATCCTGATAAGCCTTATCTCCCACCATCATCCATCACTTGATCTCAATAAGCCTTATCTACCCACGATCCTTTGCCATGCACGATTTGATGAGCATTATCCTAATGCTCGGCCAACCGGATAGAGCCACACCCGCACATACCAACGTTCCACACGTTGTAGGAGACTCAATGCCACCCAGTGCCTTTCAATGCCATGCAGTGCCATGCAGACTTCGCCAAGACCCAGTCCTGTGTTTTGGGCCTCTTGGCCCAAGCCCATGGCCCATCTGATGGAGCCCACGAACATGTAGCCCAGCATCCTTTGTCCAACCCAAGTCTTGGTCCACACTGGGACCCGTATGTAGGCCCGTGCCTATGCTGACCCTCTCAGCTTTCACCCTGCTTCAAGGAAGTGCCCAGCCACTCCAAAGTCCCATTTTAGGAATTGGCATAAGGTGCCGCAAACTCCTACATGCCAAGTGTTCATGGGGCTAACAAACCACCCCCACCTGTTAAAGCCAATGTCCTCGTTGGTAAGGTTGATAGGTAGTCTTCCACCTATTTCTCGAACTGCCATAAAGTCACATCTCGTTCCCAGCTCGCCTCACTATCTGGGGCATTCCTTCACTTCACCGAGTACACAACCCGCCTGTTCTTCTTACTTTGTCCCTGCGTTCGGTGGTCTAGAATTCTCTCCACTTCACGCTGGAACTCAGTTCTGATTGTAGGGGGAGCACGTCGTGCTTGTTTCCTTGCAGGCTCATTGCCTGCTTCTTCGTGGAAGGGCTTCAAGAAACTCACGTGGATGGTTGGATGCACTTTCAACCTTTATGGGAGCTGCAACCTGTATGCAACATTGCAAACTTTCTTCACCATTATGAAGGGACCGTCATACTTTGGAACCAGCCCATGATGATGCAGGGCAGTGGTACTCAGCCCATGAAAAGGAAATGCTGCCAGTGGTGGATTGCCGTTGCACCTAGAGGGTGTATTTGTTGGGTACCCAGTTCGTTGTTCGGACTGACAATGTGGCTAACACATTCTTTCAGACTCAGAAGAAGCTTTCTGCACGGCAGGTGCAGTGACAGGAGCTTTTGGCTGAGTACGATTTTACTTAGGAACACAAGCCTGGCAGGCAAAATCAGGTGGTGGATGCCCTAAGCCGTCGACAAGTGCAAGAGACGGTTGCTGCCCTCACTCAAGTGCAGAGTGACTTCCTAGACAAAATTAGGGAATAGGCCCGCACGAGTATAAAAGGTAAGATCGCAACAACAAAGCATATTCCTTCCCCACAATAGCATAAAAGAAGAGACTGCAACAACAAAGATACTCTTAACAAGCACAAGTATAAAAGGCAGGATGGCAACAGCATTGCATGCTCCTTACTCGCACGAGTAGAAAAAGCGAGAAGGGAATGACAACAAAACTAGACTCCTTGCCCACACGATTATAAAAGGAAGGATGGCAACAACAATGCATGCTCCTTACCCGCACGAGCAGAAACAGCGAGAAGGGAACAACAACAAAACCAGACTCCTTGCCCACACGAGTATAAAAGGAAGGATGGCAACAACAATGCATGCTCCTTACCCGCACGAGCAGAAAAAGCGAGAAGGGAACAACAACAAAACCAGACTCCTTGCCCACACGAGTATAAAAGGCAGGACGACAATAACAACAAAAGCATGCTCCTTGCTCATAGGAGTATAAAAGGCAAGACAGCAACAACAAAGCATATTTCATACTAGCACAGGTATAAAAGGCGAGTAGGTAACAACAACAAAACTAGACTCCTTGCCTGCACAAGTAAAAAGGCGAGATAGCAATAGCAAAGCATACTCCTTACCTGCACGAGAATAAAAGACGAGATGGCAACAAGAACAAAACCAGACTGCTTGCCTGAACGGGTATAAAATGCGAGACAGCAACAACAACAAGAGTAAATACCTTGCCCGCAAGACTATAAAAGGCAAAATGTACAAGAAGAAAAGTATCATCCTTGCCCATACGAGTATAAAAGGCGAGACAACAACAACAAAGCATGCTCCTCATCTGCACGAATATAAAGGGTGAGATAGGAAAAACAATAAATGCAAACTCCTCGCCCGTACAAGTATAAAAGGGGAGATGGTAAGAACAAAAAAATCATACTTTTTACTCGCACTAGTAAAAAAGGCGAGATGGCAACAACAAAGCATGCCTGCACGAGTATAAAAGGCGAGACAACAACAGCAAAGCATACTCCTTACCTGCATAAGAATAAAAGGCGAGACAGCAACAACAACAAAATCAGACTCCTTGCCCGCACAGGTATAAAAGACGAGACAGTAACAATAAGGAAAGTAGATTCTTTGCCGACAAGAGTATAAAAGGTGAAAAGTACAACAACAAAAGTTTACTCGTTGCCCGCACGAGTATAAAAGGCAAGATGGTAACAACAGCAAAGCAGACTTGTAGTCCGTGCGAGTTTAAATGGCTAGACAACAAAAACAACAAATGCAGACTCCTTGCCCATAAGAGTATGAAAGTAGACAATCACAACAACAAAAGTATACTCCTAGCCCGCTAGAGTATAAATGGCAAGATGACAACAACAAAACTAGAGTCCTTGCCCGCATGAAGATAAAAGGTGAGACGGCAACAACAACAAAGGTAGAATCCTTGCTCATAATGGTATAAAAGGCGAAAAGTACAACAACAAACATTTACTCTTGGCCCGTACGAATATAAAAGGGGAGACAGTAGTAACAACAATGCATACTCCAAGCCTGTGCGAGCATAAAAGTGAGACAACAACAACAACAACTGCAGACTCTGTGCCAACGAGAGCATAAAAGGCAAGATGACAACAACAACAAAGGCACACTCCTTGCCCATGCAAGTATAAAAAGTAAGACGACAACAACAAAGCTTACTCCTTGCCTTTACGAGTATAAAAGGCCCGTCAGCAGCAGCAACAAAACTAGACTCCTTTCCCTCACGAGTAAAAGACGAGACGGCAACAGCAGAGCATACTCCTTAACCACACAAGAATAAACGGCGAGATGACAACAGCAGCAAAACCAGGCTCCTTGCATACACGGGTATAAAAGGCAAGACAGTAACAACAACAAGAGCAGACACCTTGCCATAAGAGTATAAAAGGCGAAGTGTACAACAACAAAAGTATACACCTTGCCTGCTTGATTATAAAAAGCGACACAGCAACAACAAAGAATGCTCCTCACCCGTACGAGTATAAAAGGCAAGACAGTAAAAATAATAAATGTAGAGTTTTTGCCCGTACGAATGTAAAAGGCGAGATGGTAAGAACAACAAAAGCATACTCTTTACTTGCTCGAGTAAAAAAGGTGAGATAGCAATAGTAAAACCTACTCCTTGCCCGCACGAGTATAAAAGGTGAGACGGCAATAGCAAAGCATACTCCTTATCTGCACAATAATAAAAGACAAGACGACAACAACAACAAAATCATACTCCTTGCTCGCACGGGTATATGAACGAGACAGTAACAACAACAAACGTTGACTCTTTGTAGACATCAGTATAAAAGGTGAAAGGTACAATAACAAAAGTTTACTCCTTACCCGCATAAGTATAAATGGAGAGATGGTAATAACAGCAAAACAAATTCGTAGACCCTACGAGTTTAAAGGCTAGACAACAAAAACAACAAATGCCGACTCCTTGCCCGCAAGAGTATGAAAGGCGACAATCACAACAACAAAAGTATACTCCTAGCCTGCTGGAGTATAAAAGGCAAGACGGCAAGAACATCAAAACTAGGGTCCTTGCCTACGCAAAGATAAAAGGCGAGATGAAAACGACAGCAAAAGTAGACTCCTTGCCCGCTAGACTCTAAAAGGCAAAACGTACAACAACAAAAGTATACTCCTTTCCCACACGAGTATAAAAGGGAAAACAGTAGGAACAACAAAGCACACTCCTAGCTTACATGAGCATAAAAGCGAGACAACAACCACAACAAATGCATACTCCATGCCCATGAGAGTATAGAAGGTAAGATGGCAACAATAACAAAAGCACACTCCTAGCCCATGCAAGTATAAAAAGCGAGACGACAATAGTAAAGCTTGCTTCTTGCCTACAAGAGTATAAAAGGCGAGGTGGCAGCATAAACAAAACTAGACTCTTTGCCCACACAACTGAAGGACGAGACGATAACAGCAAAGCATACTCCTTACCCAGACAAGAATAAATGGCGAGACGACGACAACAACAAAACCAGGCTTCTTGCCTACACGGGTATAAAAGGCAAGACAGTAACAACAATAAGAGCAGACACCTTACCTGCAAGAGTGTAAAAGGAAAAATGTACAACAAAAAAAGTATACTCCTTGCTCGTATGAGCATAAAAGGCGATACAGCAACAACAAAGCATGTTCCTCACCCGTACGAGTATAAAAGGCAAGACAGCAAAAATAATAAATGTAGATTCCTTGCCCTTACGAGTGTAAAGGTGAGATGGCAAGAACAACAAAAGCATACTCTTTACTCACATGAGTAAAAAAGGCAAGAGGGCGACAGTAAAGTATACTCGTTACCGGCACGAGTTTAAGAGGTGAGACAGCAACAACAAAGCATACTGCTTACCTGCACAAGAATAAAAGGCGAGACAACAACAACAACAAAATCAAACTCCTCGCCCGCACGGGTATAAAAGGCGAGGCAGTAACAACAACAAAAGTAGACTCTTTGCCCACAAGAGTATGAAAGCTGAAAAGTACAACAACAAAGGTATACTCCTTTCCTGTATGAGTAAAAAAGGCAAGATTGTAACAATAGCAAATCAAACTCCTAGCCCGCACGATTTTAAAAGGCAAGACAACAAAAACAATAAATGTAGAGTCCTTGCCGGCAAAAGTAGGAAAGGCGACAAGCACAACAACAAAAGTATACTCCTAGCCTGCCTGAGCATAAATGTGGGACGACAACAACAACAAAACCAAAGTCCTTGCTCGCACGAAGATAAAAGGCAAGATGGCAAAAACAGCTAAAGTAGACTCTTTACTAGCAAGAGTATAAAATGCAAAAAGTACAACAACAAAAGTATACTCCATGCCCGCACGAGTATAAAAGTGGAGACAGTAGCAATAACAAAGCATACTCCTAGCCCGCACGAGTATAAAGACGAGATGACAACAACAACAAAAGTAGCCCACACGAGTATAAAAGTGGAGACAGTAGCAATAACAAAGCATACCCCTAGCCCGCACGAGTATAAAGATGAGACGACAACAACAACAAAACCAGACTCCTTGCCCGCAAGAGTATAAAAGGTGAGACGACAACAACAAAGCATACCTTTTGTCCTATGAGTATAAAAGGCGAGACAGTAACAACAAAGCATGTTGTTTGCTTGCATGAGTAAAAAAGGTGAGACGACAACAAGACAAAACTAGACTCCCTGTCCTTACGAGTATAAAATGCGAGCCAGCAATAACAAAGTGTGCTGCTTGCCTGCACGAGTAAGAAACGCGAGACGACAGCAAGAACAAAACCAAACTCCTTGTCTGTACGAGTATAAAAAGTGAGACGGCAAAAATAACAAAAGCATACTTGCTGCGCGCACGAGTGTGAAAGGCGACACGACAACAACAAGGCATACTCCTTACCCACATAAGTATAAAAGGCGTGACGACAAGAACAAAGTATACGCCTTGGCCACACGAGTATAAAAGGCGGGATCGCAACAGCAAAGCATACTCTTTTCTCGTAAGAGTATAAAAGGCGACATAGCAATAGCAACGCATAGGCCTTACCCGTGCAAGTATTAAAGGCGAGACTGTTCCTTCCCTGTACGAGTATAAAATGCAAGATGGCAATGGCAACAGCAAAGCATACTCTTCCCATGCAAGAGTATAAAAGGCGAGGTGGCAAAAACAAAGCGTACTCCTTACCTACATGAATACCACGACGAGATGGCAAAAACAAAGCATACTCCTTGCCCGCACGAGTACCATGGCAAGACGGCAACAACAAAACATTCTTCTCGCCCGCACGAGTATGAAAGGCAAGACAACAACAATAAAGCATTCTCCTCACCCGCTTGAGTATAAAAGGAGAGACTCCAACAACAAGAAAACCAGACTCCTTGCCTGTACGAGCATAAAAGGAGAGATGACAACAACAACAAAAGTATACTCTTTGCTTGCATGGGCATAAAAGGCAAGATGGCAATAGCAAAGCATACTCCCTGCCTGCACGAGTGTAAAAGGCGAGGCGGCAATAGCAACAAAACCAGTCTCTTTGCTAGCACAGGTACAAAATGCGAGATAGTAACAATAACAAAAGTAGACTCATTGCTCGCAAGAGCTTAAAAGGCAAAACGTACAACAAGAAAAGTGTACACCTTCTTGCGCGTGTATAAAAGGTAACATGGCAACAACAGCAAGGCAGACTCCTAGCCCGCACGAGTGCAAAAGGCGAGAAGGCAAAAACAAAAAAAGTAGACTCCTTGCCTGCAAGAGTATAAAAGGCAACAAGCACAACAACAAAAGTAGACTCCTTGCCCTCCCGAGTATAGAAGGCGGGACGGCAACAACAACAAAACTACTCTCCTTAATTGCACAAAGATAAAAGGAAAGACAGAAACAACAACAAAAGTAGACTCATTGTCCGCTAGAGTATAAAAGGCGAGGCGGCAATAGCAACAAAACCAGACTCTTTGCCTGCACAAGTATAAAATGCGAGACAGTAACAACAACAAAATTAGACTCATTACCGCAAGAGTATAAAAGGCAAAAAGTACAACAAGAAAAGTATACACCTTCTTGTGCGCGTTCAAAAAGGCAAGATGGCAACAACAGTCAAGCAGACTCCTAGCTCGCACTAGTGTAAAAGGCGAGAAGGCAAAAACAGCAAAACCAGGCTCCTTGCTTGCAAGAGCATAAAAGATGACAAGCACTACAACAAAAGTACACTCCTTGCCCTCCTAAGAATAGAAGGCGGGACGGTAACAACAACAAAACTACACTCCTTACCAGCACAAAGATTAAAGGGGGGACGAAAACAACAACAAAACTAGACTCCTTGTCCGCAAGAGTATAAAAGGCAAAAAGTAAAACAAAAAAAGCATACTACTTGCTCGCCAGAGTATAAAATGTGAGATGGTAACAATAGCAAAGCAGACTCCTTGCTTGCATGAGTATAAAAGGCAAAAAGTACAAAAAGAAAAATATACTCCTTGCCCACTTGAGTATAAATGGCAAGATGGCAACAACAAATCAGACTCCTTGCCATATGAGTATAAAAGGCGAGACGACAACAACGACAAAAGGATGCTCCTTGCTCACATGGGTATAAAAGGTGAGATAGCATCTCCACAGCATACTCCTTACCTGCATGAGTATAAAGCATACTCCTTTCAGTCAATTGTATAAAAGGTGAGATGGCAACAGTAAAGCATTCTCCTTGCCTGCAAAAGTATAAAAGACGAGGCAACAACAGCAAAGCATACTCCCTGCCCGTACGAGTATAAAGGATGAGAGACAATAACAACAAAACCAGACTCAGTGCCTGTACGTGTATAAAAGTTGAGACAGCAATAACAACAAAAGCATACTCCTTGCCCACATGAGTATAAAAGGAAAAACAGTAATAGCAAAGCATATTCCTTTCCCGCAAGAGTACAAAGGGCGAGACGACAACTAAAAAACATGCTCCTCGCCCGCACGAGTATAAAAGGCAAGATGACAACAACAACAAAACCACACTCCTTGACCGCACAAGTATAAAATGCGAAATGGCAACAACAACAAAGCACATTCTTTGCTCGCACGAGTATAAGATGCGAGATGACAATAGCAAAGTGTACTCTTACCCCACACATTTATGAAAGGCAAGATGAAAACAACACAAAACAAGAATCCTTGCCCGCACGAGCGTAAAAGGCGAGATAGTAAGAACAACAAAAGCATACCCTTTGGTCGCATGACTGTAAAAGGCGAGATGACATCAACAAAGCATACTCCTTGCCCAAACGAGTATAAAAATTGAGATGGCAACAACAACAAAACCAGCCACTTTTCCTTCAAGTGTATAAAAGGTGAGAAAGCAACAACAAAGCAAACTCCATGTCTACACGAGTATAAAAGGCGAGACGACAACAACAAAGCGTGCTGCTGGCCCGCACATGTATAAAAGTAAAGAGGGTAATGACAACAAAACCAAACCCCTTGTCCATACGAGACAGCAACAGCAAAGCATACTATTTGCCTGCATGAGCTTAAAAGGTGATACGGTAACAGCAGAGCATATTCCTTACCCACACACGTATGAAAGGCGCGTATAAAAGTTGAGACAGCAACAACAAAGCTCGACTACTTGCCCGTACAAGTATAAACGTTGAGATGGCAACAACAACAAAAGCATAGTCTTTGCCTGCACAAGTACAAAAGTCCCGACGGTTATAGCAAAGGATACTCCTTACTTGCACGAGTATAAAAGGTGAGACGGCAACAACAAAGCATGCTCCTCACCCTCACGAACATAAAAGGCGACACAGCAACAATAACAAAACCAAATTCCTTGCCCTCACAAGTATAAAAGATTTGACGACAACATTAACAAAGGAATGCTCCTTGGCCGCATGAATATAAAAGGTGAGGCGGCAACAGCAAAGCACACTCATTGCCCACATGAGCATAAAAGGCATGACGGCAACAACAACAAAACCAGACTCCTTGCCCGCACGGGTGTAAAAGGTACGATAGTAACAACAACAAAAGCATGCTCTTTGCTCGCTAGTGTATAAAAGGCAAAAGGTACAACAACAAAAGTATACTCGTTGCTCGCATGAGTATAAAAGGTGAGACAGCAACAACAGCAAAGCACACTCCTAGCCCGCACGAGTATAGAACGTGAGACAACAACAATAACAAAAGCACACTCCTTGTTCGCATGAGTATAAAAGGCGAGAGGGTAACAACAAAAAAACCAGACTCTTTGCCTGCATGGGTATAAAAGGTGAGACAGTAACAACAACAAAAACAAACTCCTTGCCCGCAATAGTATAAAAGGCAAAAAGTACAACCACAAAAGTATACTCATTGCCCGCATGAGTAGAAAAGGCGAGACGGCAAACAATAACAAAACCATACACCCTGCCCGCACGAATATTAAAGTCGAGATGCTAATAACAGCAAAGCAAACTCCTAGCCCGCACGAGTAGGAAAGGCGAGAAGGCAACAACAATAAAAGGAGACTCCTTGCCTGCAAGAGTATAAAAGGCAAAAGGAACAATAACAAAAGTATACTCCTTGCAAACACGAGTATAAAAGGCGAGACAGCAGCAACAACAAAGGCTTAATCCTTACCTACACAAGCATAAAAGGCAAGATGGCAACAACAATAAAAGTAGACTCCTTGCCGGCAAGAGTATAAAAGGCAAAAAGTATATCAACAAAAGTATACTCTTTGCCTGCACGAGTATAAAAGGCGAGAAGGCAATAACAATAAAACCAGACTACTTACCTACGAGAGTATAAAATGCAAAATGTACAACAATGATGGTAGACTCCTCACCCGCCCGAGTATAAAAAGCAAGATGGCAACAACAAAGCATATACCTTGCCCACACAAGTATAAAAGGCAATATGGCAACAACAAAGCATGTTGCTTGCTCGCACGAGTACAAAAGGCCCGACGGCAACAACATACCAGACTTCTTGCCTGTACGAGTATAAAAGGCGACACGGCAACGGGAAAAAAAAGCATTCTCCCTACCCGCACGAGTATAATAGGCAAGGCGTCAACAACAACAAAAGCTGACTCCTAGCCGGAACGAGTATACAAGGCGAGACAAAAAAAGCAGCAAAAGTAGACTCCATGCTTGGAAGAATATAAAGGGCAAAAAGTACAAAATCAAAAGCATCCTCCCTGCCTGCATGAGCATAAAAGGTGAGACGGTATCAACAGCAAAGCAAAAGCATAGCCCTTACGAGTATAAAAAGCTAGACGACAATAATAACAAAACCAGACTCCTTGCCTGCAAGAGTATAAAAGGTGACAAGTACGACAACAAAAGTATGCTCCTCACCGGACCAAGTGCAAAAGGCAAGACGGCAACAATGAAGCTGATTGCTTGCTGGCACTAGTATAAAAGATGAGATGGCAACAACCACAAACCTAGGCTCCTTGCCTCTACGAGTATAAAAGGCAAGGCAGCAACAACAAGAAAAGTAGACTTCCAGCCTGCATGAGTATAAAAGGCGAGATGACAACAACAACAAAAGTGGACTCCTTACCCGCAAGAGTATAAAAGTCGAAAGGTACAACAACGAAAGTATACTCCTTGACTGCAATAGTATAAAAGGCAAAGACGGCAACAACAACAAAGCTAGACTCATTGCTTTCACGTGTATAAAATGCAATGCGGCAAGAACAACAAAAGTAGACTGTGCGCCCGCAATAGTTTAAAAGGCAAAAAGTACAACAACAAAAGCATATTCCTTGCCTACACGAGTATAAAAGGCGAGATGGCAACAACAACAGAACTAGACTATTTGCCCGGAAGAGTATCAAAGGTGAAAAGTACAAAAACAAAAGTATACTCCTTATCCATTCGAGTATAAAAGATGAGATGGTAACAACAAAGCATACTCCTCACTCATATGGCTGTAAAAGGCGAGAAGGCAACAAAAGAGCATTCTCTTTTCCTGCACGAGTATAACATGGGAGACGGAAACAACAACAAAACCAGACTCCTTTCCCAAATGAGTACAAAAGGCGAGACGGCAATAACAGTAAAAGCATTTTGCTTGCTTGCACGAGTAGGAAAGGCGAGATGGCAACAACAAAGCATACCCCTTGCCTGCACGAGCATAAAAGGCAAGACAGTAGCAACAACAAATGCTGACCCCTTGCCCACGTGAGTATTGAAGGCGAGACAGCGACAACAACAAAACCAGACTCTTTGCCGGCACGAGTATAAATGGTGAGACGACAAAAACAACGAAAGTGTACTCCTTGGCGGTACGAGTATAAAAGGCAAGACGACAACTACAACAAAACCAGACTGCTTGCCTGAACGACAGTAACAACAAAAGCATACTACTTGCCCGCACGAGTATAAAAGGTAAGAAGTCGACAACAAACCATATTCCTTGCTCGTATGAGCATAAAAGGAAGGACAACAACAACAAAGCATGCTCATTGCCTGCATGAGTATAAAAGGCGAGCCAGCAACAATAACAAAACTAGACTCCTTGCCCGTACGAGCATAAAAGGTGAGACGACAACAACAACAAAAGCATACTCCTTGCTTGCACGAGTATAAAAGTCTTGTCAGCACCAAGAAAGCATACCCCTTGCCCACGTGAACATAAAAGGTGAGAAAGCAACAACAACAAAAGTATATTTTTTGTGTGCAAGAGTATAAAAGGCGAAAAGCACAATAACAAAAGTGTACTCTTTGCCTGCACAAGTAGAAAAGGCAATACAGCAACAACAGAAAAGCAAACTCCTTGCCCTCATGACTTAAAAGGCTAAATGCCAGCAACAACAAAAGTAGACTCCTTCGCTACACGAGTATAAAAGGCGACACCTCAACAACAAGGCATGTTGCTTGCCCTCGTGAGAATAAAAGGTGACACTGCAACAACAACAAAACTAGACTCCTTGCCTGTATCAGTATAAAAGGCGAGAAGGCAACATCAACAAATGCATACTCCCTGCCAGCACGAGTATGAAAGGAGAGATAGCAATAGAAAAGCATACCCCTTGCCCGCGTGAGTATAAAAGATGAGACGGCAGTAACAACAAAACCAGACACCTTGCCCACACGAGCAAAAAAGGTAGGTGGCAACAAAGCATACTCCTTGCTTGCACGAGTATAAAAGACGAGACGACAACAACAAAATATGCTGCTTTCCTGTACGAGTGTAAAAGGCAAGACAGCAACAATAACAAGACTAGACTCCTTGCCCGTATGAGTGTAAAAGGAGAGGTGACAACAACAATAAAAGTAGACTCTTTGCCTATAATAATATAAAAGGCGAAAAGCACAAAAATAAAAGCATACTCCTTGCCCACATGAGTATAAATCGCAAGACGATAATAATAGCAAAGCAGGCGCCTAGCCCTCACGAGTATAGAAAGAAAGATGACAGCAACAACAAAAACAGACTCTTTACCCACAAGAGTATAAAAGGCAAGGCCTTGACAACAAAGCGTACTCCTTGCTTGCTGGAGTATAAATGCCGAGACGGTAAGAACAAAGGTTGCTGCTTACCCGTACGAGTATAAAAATGAGATGGCAATAACAGTCAAAGTAGACTCCTTGCTCGCAAGATTATAAAAGGAAAAAAATGCAAAAATAAAAGTATAATTTGTGCCTACACGAGCATAAAAGGCGAGACGGTGACAATAGCAAAGTAGGCTGCCAGCCTGCACGAGTATAAAATGTGAGACAGTAACAATAGCAAAAGTAGACTCCTTGTGCGCAGGAATATAAAAGGCGAAAAGCAAAAAGGTAAATGTATACTCCTTGCCTATACGAGTATAAAATGGTAGACTGCAGTAACAGCAAAGCGAACGCCTAAGCCTCACTAGTATAAAAGACAAAGCGGCAACAACAACAGAAGTAGACTCCTTACCCACAAGAGTATGCAAGGCAGGACGACAACAACAAAGCATACTCCTTGCACTCATGAGTATAAACGGCAAGACGACAACAACAAAGCAAACTCCTTACTCACACGAGTGTAAAATCCAAGACGCCAGCAACAAAGCATGCTTCTAGCCCTCACAAATATGAAAGGCAAGATGGCAACAACAACAAAACCTGACCCCTTACCCACATAGGTATAAAAGCGTGACAGCAACAACAACAGCATACTCCTTGCTCGCACGAGTATAAAAGGTGAAATGACAACAGCAAAGCATACGCTTTAGCTATACGAGTATAAAAGGAAAGAGGACAACTACAACAAAAGCAGACTCCTTGGCCGTGCGAGTATAAAAGGAGAGGCGACAACAACAACAAAAGCATACTCCTTGTGCACACAAGAATAAAAGGCGAGACGGCAACGACAAAGCATACTCCTTGCCCGCATTAGTATAAAAAGCTAGTCGGTAACAACAACAAATCTAATATCGTTGCCCGCACGAATATAAAAGGCAAGATAGCAACAACAACAAAAGTATACTCTTTGCCCGCAAGAGTATAAAAGGCAAAAAGTCCAACAACAAAAGCATACTCAATGCCCACATGAGTATAAAAGGCGAGGTGATAACAACAGCAATGTAGACTCCTAACCCCCACGAGTGTAAAAGGCGTGACGGCAGCAACAACAAAAACGAACTCCTTGCCCGCAAGAGTAAAAAAGGCAACAAGTAGAACAACAAAACCAGACTTGTTGCTTGCCTGAGCATAAAAGTCGAGACAGCAACCGCAGTAAAAGTAGACTCTTTGCTTGCAAGAGTTTAAAAGGCGAAAACTAAAACAACTAAGGTATACTCCTTGCCTACATGACTATAAAAGGAGAGACGGTAACCACAACAAAACTGACTCTTAGCCCGCATGAATTAAAAGGCTAGACATCAACAACAACAAAAGCAGACTCCTTGCCTACAAGAGTCTAAAAGGCAAGACAGCAACAACCAAGCATACTCCTTGCCCGTATGGGAATAAACAGCAAGACGACAATAACAAAGAATGTTGCTTGCCTACACAAGAATAAAAGGCAACACTTTAACAACAACAACACTTTAAAAGGCATCATTCAAATTTCTTCCCTATCAACTTTCGATGGTAGGATAGAGACTTACTATTAGCCCCTTGAACACTTGCCATGCGGGAGATAGCGGCACCTTGCGCCAATTCCTAGCATGGGACATTAGAGTGGTTGGGCACTCCCTAAGGCAAGGTGAAAGCTGAGAGGGTTAGCTTAGGCACGGGCCGACATGCGGGTCCTAGTGTGAACCAAGACTTGGATTGGACAAAGGATGCTGGGCTACATGTTTGTGGGCTCCATCAGATGGGTCATGGGCTTGGGCCAAGGGGATGTCAGCTATATATAGACCCTATGGGTTGTCATTTGTACTCAGTGAAAGAGAAATCACTTAGAGAGAAAGAGTGAGACACTGTTGATAGTTCAAGTGATTGTTCCTTTGTATTACTTGAGTTAAGTAATAAAAGGTTGGGAAAGGTTCCCGTATATGCTCTTGTGCCTCTTTTGAGTGTGTGAGTTGTGTGCCTACTTACAAAGTTCTATTGTGCAAATCATTATGTGGGTGGTTGGCTGAGACTAAGTGTGATTTAGTGCCATCACAAGGCGAAATTTTGGGTGAGAAAATTAGCCCTGTGACAGCTGGTATCAGAGCAAAAGGGTTCAACCAATGGTAGGTGGTTTGAGTCTTGATGCTATACGTGAGAGCGTAGCCAAACTCTTTGAGGTACTCAGTGAACTTCCGGAGGATGTAAATTTCACCGTGTTCCCGACGTTGGCGCTCCATGAGTAGTACATAATCGATCTACAGCAGCAACATGAGGTGGTGGCCTCTACGAATACAGCTTTTTGGCTTGATGAGATGGAAGCAGAGATAGCCATCCTTAAGAAGGTTGTAGCCTCTCAACCAAGCGGAGGTGTTGTGGAGGGCTTGACCAAGATGAAGGTATCCGAGCCTAAAGCCTTCGAGGGAGCGAGGGATGCCAAAGAGATTGAGAACTTTCTGTGGGATATGGAGCAGTACTTCAAAGCTGCCCGAGTGCCAGGCGACGAGAAGGTCAATCTGACCAGCATGTATCTGGCCAAGGACTCCAAGCTGTGGTGGCAGACTCGATTGGATGACGATGCAAGTGCGGGCAAGCCTAAGATCGAGACATGGGAGAGCCTAAAGAAGGAATTGAAGGACCAGTTTTTGCCCTGCAACACGTCATGGGTTGCGAGGGAGTTCCTAAAGAAGTTGAAGCAGAGTGGCAAGGTGCATGAACGTGAAGGAATTCAATTCCTTGATGCTTGACATTCGAAACATGTCGGATGAGGACAAGCTTTTCAACTTCCTACCCGGTCTTCAACCCTGGGCTCAACTCGAGCTTGGAAGTCAAGGTATGAAGGATCTTCCTTCAACGATGGCTGCGACTGATGGTTTAGTTGATTTTCGGATCAACAAGTCTCCTGATTTTGATGCTAGGAAGTAGCCCAAAGACAAGGGCAAGAATAAGAAGGCAAGAAGGATAAGCACAACAGTGGCGGCAAAGATGAAGGGAAAGCCATCTACCAAGAAAGAGGTAAAGGCAAAACTAACTCGGGATGTTTCATTTGTAATGGACCACACAGGGTTAAGGAGTGCCCGAAGCGGGAGAAGTTAAGTGCCATAGTTGCTAAGGAGAGTGGCCTCTCGGATGATGTTGGCCCCTCTCGTGTCAATCCTCCACAGTTGGTGAGTGCTGTGCAAGCTGGACGTGCCCCACAATATGGCTTGATGTATGTGAAGATCCGGCTTAGTAATAAAGAGTTTATCACAATGGCTGACACGAGTGCTACCCACAACTTTGTTGCTGAGAGGATAGTGGAGTCACTGGGTCTGAAAGTCACCAAGACCGGGAGTCGAATGAAGGCAGTCAACTCGGCAGCTCGAGAGGTGCTTTGCACGGCACTGGGAGTGGAGGTAACTATAGGCAATTGGTCTAGTAAGCTTAACTTCACTGTGGTTCCGTTAGATGATTTTGATATCATACTAGGGGTTGATTTCTTTGTGAGAGCAAAAGTTGCTCGGTTGCCTCACTTGGGTGGTCTCATGATCATGGATGAGGATCATCCATGTTTTGTTTTTGGAATGTTCACTCCCTCTTTTAGTATTGGTAGGAAGTCGGGTGGTATGCTGTCAACTATGCAGGTAAAGCATGGGCTGAAGAAAAGAGAAGTCACCTACCTGCGGCTTTGATGGAGATCAAATAAGGTATTGTTGCGGAGGTGCCTGACAGTGTGGCAGATCCGTTGGGAGATTTTACTGACGTGATGCCTCCTGAACTCCCTAAGTGTCTGCCCCCGAGGCGTGCCACTGACCACAAGATTGATTTGGTTCCTGGTTCCAAACCACCAGCACAAGCCCCATATCTTATGAGTTCGCTATAGTTGGCAAAACTGAGGAAGTAGTTGATGGATTTGCTAGATGCAGGCCTAATTTGGCCCTTCAAAGCGCCATATGGTGCCCCGGTGTTGTTTCAGAGGAAACACGGTGGCTTCCTACGGATGTGTGTTGATTACATGGCTCTGAACAAGGTGACCGTAAAGAATAAGTACCCTATTCTATTGATAGCAGACTTGTTTGACAGGCTAGCGAGAGCCTCATATTTCACCAATCTGGATCTGCGGTCTAGATATTGGCAAGTCAAGATTTCAGAAGGAGATGACAGGAAAACCACGTGCATCACTCGCTATGGCTCCTACGAATTCTTGGTGACGCCATTTGGTTTGACTAATGCCCCTGTTACTTTCTATGATTTAATGAATGATGTGTTTCATGACTTCATTGATCATTTTGTGGTTGCATATTTGGATGATATTGTTGTGTGTAGTGAGTCCTTGGAAGATCACTTGTCCCACCTAAGGTTTGTGTTGTCTAGGTTGAGAGAAAACCAATTACATGTTAAAAAGGAAAAATGCAAGTTTGCCCGGTGAGAGATTATGTTCGTTGGGCACAGGGTGAGTTGAGGGCAGGTTAAAATGGATGAGAGAAAAGTCCAGGCAATAGTGCAGTGGAAGGTCCCTACCAAAGTGTCTGAGTTGAGATCCTTTCTTGGTTTGTCTAAGTACTATAGGAAGTTTGTACAGGGTTACTCCAAAAAGGTTGCCCCATTGACAGACTTACTCAAGAAGGATAGACCCTTGAGGTAGACTATAGATTGCCAAGAAGCCTTTGACAAGTTGAAGGCAGCGGTGTCCACGGAGCTGGTCTTGAGGCTGCCTAATTTCGAGTTGCCTTTCAGTGTGCTAACTGATACCTCAGACAAAGCCATTGGAGGTGTGTTGGTGCAGGAAGGCCACCCCATTGCCTATGAGAGTCAGAAACTCAATGATGCAGAGCAGCGGTACTCAGCCCATGAGAAGGAGATGCTGGCAGTGGTGCATTGCCTTCGAACATAGAGGGTGTATTTGCTGGGTACTAGGTTCGTGGTTCGGGCCGACAATGTGGCTAACACATTCTTTCAAACTCAGAAGAAGCTTTTTGCACGACAGGCACGGTGGCAGGAGTTCTTGACTGAGTACCATTTTGCTTGGGAACACAAGCCAGGAAGGCAAAATCAGGTGGCAGATGCCCTAAGTCGCCGACAATTGCAAGAGACAGTTGCTGCCCTCACTCAAGTGTGAGTGACTTGCTAGACAAAATCAGGGATCAGGCCCCACATGATGCCACATATCAGCAAGTGGTACAGTAAGTCAGGGAGGGTGTGGTAACGCGATACTGGCTCGATAATGATTTATTGCATGCCAAGGGTAATCATGTATATGTTCCCAGTGATGCAGACTTTAGGAAGGAGATACTGCGGGAGTCTCACAATTAATAGTGAGCTGGTCATCCTGGCTTCGAAAGGATGATGTCCTTGATGTCCTACAACTACTACTGGCCAAAGATGGATTATGACGTCGGGGCATATGTCAAAACGTGCATCACTTGTCAGTAGGACAAGACGGAGCGGCAGAAGGAGGCGAGTTTGTTGCAGCTGCTACCCATTCCTTCGAAGCCATGGGTGTCGGTTTTGATAGATTTTATTGGCAGATTCCCGAAGATTGATGGCATGGGATATGTCATGGTGGTGGTAGATTGGTTTTCCAAGTATGCGATGTTTATTCCTGCCCCCTCTTCATGTCAAGCGGAGACAGTCGCTGAGCTTTTCTACAAGCAGGTAGTAAAGTACTTTGGGTTGCCTGAAAATATTGTGAGTGATCGGGATCCTCGTTTCACTGGTAGGTTCTAGACGTCATTGTTCAACATGATGGGTTCAGAATTGAAACTCTCTACTGCCAACCATCCTCAGACTGATGGCTAGACAGAGCGGATCAATGGCCTACTTGAGGAACATCTTCGACATTACGTGACAGCAAGCCAGAGGAATTGGCTTGAGTTGTTGGATTCGGCCCAATTTTGCTACAATCTTCATAAGTCCTCTTCCACAGGTATGAGTCCCTTTGAGCTAACTATGGGGCAACAACCCCTTACTCCCAACGATGTGGCCAGGACTAGCTTAGGAGGGAGATGTCCGGCAGCGCACTGGTTTGCCCGTTCTTAGCAAGAGCAGCTAGAGGAGGCCCAGGATAGCTTGGACAAGGCATCCAAGTGGATGAAAAAGTATCCGGACCGAGGAAGGAGAGATGTTCAGTTCCAACTTGGGGATAAGGTATTGCTAAAACTTACTCCCATAATTTGAAAGAAGATCAACAACAAGACAGTGCATCGTGGGCTGGTTCCAAAGTATGACGGTCCCTTCACAGTGGTGAAGAAAGTTGGCAATGTTGCATATAGATTGCGACTCCTAGAAAGGTTGAAGGTGCATCCAACCTTCCACGTGAGTTTCTTGAAGCCCTTCCATGAGGTAGCAAGCGATTAGCCTCCAAGGAAACAAACACGACGTGCTCCCCCTACAATCAGAACTGAGTTCCAGGGTGAAGTGGAAAGATTTCTAGACCACCAAACACAGGGACAAAGTAAGAAGAATAGGTAGGTTGGGTACTTGGTCAAGTGGAAGAATGACTCAGACAGTGAAACAAGCTGGGAAAGAGATGTGACTCTATGACAGTTTGAGAAGTAGGTGGAAGACTACCTATCAACCCTACTAACGAGGATGTTGGCTTCAATAGGTGGGGTTGGTTTGTTAGCCCCTTGAATACTTAGCATGCGGAAGTTGGCGGCACCTTGCGCCAATTTCTAGCATGGGACTTTGGAGTGGCTAGGCACTCCCTAAGGCAAGGTGAAAACTGAGAGGGTCAGCGCAGGTACGGACCTACATGCGGGTCCCAGTGTAGACCAAGACTTGGGTTGGACAAAGGATGTTGGGCTACATGTTTGTGGGCTCCATCAGATGGGTCATGGGCTTGGACCAAGAGGCCCAGAATGTGAGACTGGGTCTTGGCCAAGTCTGCATGGCACAGCTTGGCACTGTGTGTCACCGAGTCTCCTATGACATGTGGAATGTGGGGACGTTCAGGTGTGGCTCTATCCGGTTGGCCGAGCATCAGGATAATGCTCATTAGATCATGCATGGCAAAGGATCATGGGTAGATAATGCTTATCGAGAACAAGTGATGGATGATCGTGGGAGAAAAGGCTTATCAGGATCAAGTCATGGATGAGTTCGTGGGAAAATGAGGATTATCAGCCACGATAGACATCGTGGGAAGATACTATTTATCTCCAAGTTCTAGACTGCTGGGGGTGTCAGCTATTTATATACCCTATGGGTTGTCAATTGTACTCAGCGAAAGAGAAATCACTCAGAGAGAAAGAGTGAAACACTGTTGAGAGTTCAAGTGATTGTCCCTTTGTATTACTTGAGTTAAGTAATAAAAGGTTGGGAAAGGTTCCTGTATATGCTCTTGTGTCTCTTTTGACTGTGTGAGTTGTGTGCCTTACTTATAAAATTCCATTCTGCAAATCGTTGTATGTGCGGTTGGCTGAGACTAAATGTGACTTAGTGCCATCACAAGGCAAAATTTTGGGTGAGAAAATTAGCCCTGTGACAGCTGGTATCAGAGCAAAAAGGTTCGACCAATGGTAGGTGGTTCGGGTTTTGATGATGTACGTGAGCGCGTAGCAAAACTCTTTGAGGTACTCGGTGAACTTCTAGAGGATGCAAATTTCACCGTGTTCCAGACATTGGCGCTCCATGAGTAGTACATAATCAATCTGCAGCGGCAACAAGAGGTGGTGGCCTCTTCAAACATAGCTATTCGGCTTGAGGAGATGGCAGCAGAAATAGCCATCTTCAAGAAGGCTGTGGCCTCTCAACCAAGCAGAGGTGTCATGGAGGGCTCGACTAAGATGAAGGTGCCGGAGCCAAAAGCCTTCGAGGGAGCGAGGGATGCCAAAGAGATCGAGAATTTTCTGTGGGATATGGAGCAGTACTTCAAAGCTGCTCGAGTGCCAGACGACGAGAAGGTCAATTTGACCAGCATATATCTACCCAAGGATGCCGAGCTGTGGTGGAGGACTCTATTGGATGACGATGCAAGTGCAGGCAGGCCTAAGATCGAGACGTGGGAGAGCCTGAAGAAGGAGTTGAAGGACCAGTTCTTACCCTGTAACATGTCATGGGTTGCGAGGAAATCCTTGAAGAAGTTGAAGAAGAGTGGTACGGTGCGTGACTACGTGAAGGAATTCAGTTCCTTGATGCTTGACATCAACAACATGTTGGATGAGGACAAGCTTTTCAAATTCCTATCCGGTCTTCAACCTCAAGCTAAACTCGAGTGTAGAAGGCAAGGTGTGAAGGACCTTCTTTCAGCAATGGCTGCGGCTGATGATTTAGTTGATTTTTGGATCAACAAGTCTCCTGATTCTGATACTGGGAAGCAGCCCAAGGAAAAGGGCAAGAAGAAGAAGGGGGGCAAGAAGGATAAGCACAACGGTGGCAGCAAAGATAAAGGCAAAGTCGTCTACCAAGAACAAGGTAAAGGAAAACATAACTCGGGTTGTTACATATGTAATGGACCACACAGGGCTAATAAGTGCCCCAAGCGGGAGAAGTTAAGTGCCATAGTTACTGAGGAGAGTGGCCTCTCGGATGATGTTGGCCCCTCTCGCGTCAATCCTCTACAGTTGGTGAGTGCTGTGCAAGCTAGACGTGCCCCACAATCCAGCTTGATGTATGTGAAGATTGGGCTCAGTAATAAAGAGTTGATGGCGATGGCCGACACTGTTGCAACCCACAACTTTGTTGCTAAGAGGATGGTGGAGTCATTGGGTCTGAAAGTCACTAAGACTGGGAGTCGAATGAAGACAGTCAACTCGGCAGCTCGGGAGGTGCTTGGCATGGCATTAGGAGTGCAGGTAACTATGGGCAATTGGTCTGATAATCTTAACTTCACTGTGGTTCCATTAGATAATTTTGATATCATATTGGGAGTTTATTTCTTTGTGAGCATAAAAGTTGATCTGTTGCCTCACTAGGGTGGTCTCATGATCATGCATAAGGATCATCCATGTTTCATTGCTGGAACGTTCACTCCCTCTTCCAGTATTGGTGGGAAGTCAGGTGGTATGCTGTCAGCTATGCAGGTGAAGCATGGTCTGAAGAAGGGAGAAGTCACCTACCTTGCGGCTTTGATAGAGATCAAAGAAGGTATTGTTGCAAAGGTTCCTGACAGTGTAGCAGATCTGTTGGGAAAGTTCATTGACGTGATGCCTTCTGAACTCCCCAAGTGTACTCCCCCGAGGCGTGCCACTGACCACAAGATCGATTTGGTGTCCGATTCCAAACCACCAGCACAAGCCCCATATTGCATGAGTCCGCTAGAATTGGCAGAACTGAGGAAGCAGTTGACGAAGTTGCTGGATACAGTCCTAATTCAGCCCTCCAAAGCGCCATATGGTGCCCCGATGTTGTTTCAAAGGAAACACGATGGCTCCTTGCGGATGTGTGATGATTACAGGGTTGAAAACAAGGTGACGGTGAAGAACAAGTACCTTATACCGTTGATAGCGGACTCGTTTGATAGGCTGGTAAGAGCCTCATATTTCACCAAGCTGGATCTGCAGTCTGGATATTGGCAAGTCAGGATTGCAGAAGGAGATAAGGAGAAAACCGCGTGCATCACTCGCTATGGCTCCTACGAATTCGTGGTGATGCCATTCGTTTGACTAACACCCCTGCTGCTTTCTGTAATTTAATGAATGACGTATTTTATGACTTCATTGATCATTTTGAGGTTGTATATCTGGATGATATTGTTGTGTATAGTGAGTCCTTGGAGGATCACTTGTCCCACCTGAGGTTGAGTCGAGGTGAGAGATTATGTTCCTTGGGCATAGGGTGAGTCGAGGGCAAGTTAAAATGGACGAGAGAAAAGTCCAGGCAATGGTGGAGTGGGAGGCCCCTACCAAAGTGTCTAAGCTGAGATCCTTTCTTGGTTTGTCTAACTATTACAGGAAATTCGTGCAGGGTTACTCCAAAAAGGTGACCCCATTGACAGACTTACTCAAGAAGGATAGACCTCGGAGGTGGACCACAGATTGCCAAGAAGCCTTTGACAAATTGAAGGCAGCGGTGTCCACGGAGTCAGTCCTGAGGCCGCCTGATTTTGAGTTGCCTTTCAATGTGCTAACTGATGCCTCAGACAAAGCCATTGGAGGTGTGTTGCTGCAGGAAGGCCACCCAATTATCTATGAGAGCCGAAAACTCAATGATGCAGAGCAGCGGTACTCAGCCCACGAGAAGGAGATGCTAGTAGTGGTGCATTGCCTTCGCATGTAGAGGGTGTATTTGTTGGGTACCAGGTTCGTGGTTCAGACCGACAATGTGGCTAACACATTCTTTCAGACTCAGAAGAAGCTTTCTGCATGACAGGCATGGTGGCAGGAGTTCTTGGCTGAGTACGAATTTTGCTTGGGAACACAAGCCAGGAAGGCAAAATCAGGTGGCAGATGCCCTAAGTCGTCGACAAGTGCAAGAGACGGTTGTTGCCCTCACTCAAGTGTAGAGTGTGTTGCTAGACAAAATCAAGGATCAGGCCCCACATGATGGTACATTTCAACAAGTGATACAGTAGGTCAAAGAGGGTGTGGTAAGGCGATACTGGCCCGATAATGATTTATTGCATGCCAAGGGTAATCGTGTGAATGTTCCCAGCGGTGCAGGCCTTAGGAAGGAGATATTGATGGAGTCTCATGATTCACAGTGGGCTGGTCATCCTAGCGTCGAAAGGATGATGGCCTTGTTGTCCCGCAACTACTACTAGCCAAAGATGGAAGATGACGTCGAGGCATATGTCAAGACATGCATCACTTTTTAGTAGGACAAGACAGAGTGGCAGAAGGAGGCAGGTTTGTTGCAGTCGTTACCCATTCCTACAAAGCCATGGGTATCGCATTCGATGGATTTCATTAGCGAATTCCCGAAGATTGATGGCATGGCATCTATCATGGTGGTGGTGGATCGATTTTCCAAGTATGCGGTGCTTATTCCTGCCCCCTCTTCATGTCATGCGGAGATAGCCACGGAGCTTTTCTACAAGCAGGTAGTAAAGTACTTTGGGTTGCCTGAAGATATTGTGAGCGATCGAGATCCTCGTTTCACTGGCAGGTTCTAGACGTCATTGTTCAACATGATGGGTTCAGAATTGAAATTCTCTACTACCAACCATCCTCAGACTGATGGCCAGACGGAGCGGATCAATGGCTTTCTAGAGGAATATCTTTGGCTTGACTGGTTGGATTCGGCCCAATTTTGCTACAATCTTCACAAGTCCTCTTCCATAGGTATGAGTCCCTTTGAGCTAGCTATGGGGCAACAGCCCCTTACTCCAAACGATGTGGCCAGGACTAGCTAAGGAGGGAGATGTCTAGTAGCACACCAGTTTGCCCGTTCTAGCAAGAGCGGCTAGAGGAGGCCCAGGATAGCTTGGACAAGTCAGCCAAGCGGATGAAAAAGTATGCGGACAGAGGAAGGACGGACGTGCAGTTCCAAGTTGGGGGCAAGGTGTTGCTGAAACTTACTCCCCAAATTTGGAAGAAGATCAGCAGCAAGACAGTGCATCGTGGGCTGGTTCTAAAGTATGACGGTCCCTTCACAGTGGTGAAGAAAGTTGGCAATGTTGCATACAGGTTGCAACTTCCAGAACGGTTGAAGCTGGATCGAACCATCCACGTGAGTTTCTTGAAGCCCTTCCACGATGAAGCGAGCGGTGAGCCTCCAAGAAAACAAGCACGACGTGGTTCCCTACAATCAAAACTGAGTTCCAGCGTGAAGTGGAGAGAATTCTAAACCACTGAACGCAGGGACAAAGTAAGAAGAACAGGCGGGTTGCGTACTTGGTCAAGTGGAAGAATGCCCCAGACAGTGAGGCGAGTTGGGAAAGAGATGTGACTCTCTGGCAGTTCGAGAAGCAGGTGGAAGACTACCTATCAACCCTACCAACGAGGACGCTGGCTTCAACAAGTCGGAGTGGTTTGTTAGCCCCTTGAACACTTGGCATGCGGGAGTTGGCGGCACCTTGCGCCAATTCCTAGCATGGGACTTTGGAGTGGCTGGGCACTCCATAAGGCAAGGTGAAAACGGAGAGGGTCAGCGTAGGCACTGGCCTACATGCAGGTCCCAATGTGGACCAAGACTTGGGTTGGACAAAGGATGCTGGGCTACATGTTCGTGGGTTCCATCAGATGGGCCATGGGCTTGGGTCAAGAGGCCCAAAACACGAGACTGGGTCATGGCCAAGTCTGCATGGCACTGCATGGCACAGCATGGCACTGTGTGGCACCGAGTCTCCTACGACGTGTGGAACGTGGGGACGTGCAGGTGTGGCTTTATTCGGTTGGTTGAGCATCAGGAAAATGCTCACCAGATCGCGCATGGCAAAGGATCGTGGGTAGATAAGGCTTATCAAAGATCAAGTGATGGATGATTGTGAGAGATAAGGCTTGTCGTGATCAAGTCATGGATGAGATCATGGGAAGATGAGGATTATCATCCACGATAGAGATCATGGGGAGATAATGTTTATCTCCAAGCCCTAGATAGGTGGGCGTGTCAGCTATGTATAGACATTATGGGTTGTCATTTGTACTCAGCGAAAGAGAAATCACTCAAAGATAATGA
>CM075454.1:291514-304014 GCA_037832335.1 Carallia pectinifolia | reverse complement strand
CGAGGAGGTTAGGCCCTAGTCCCTCGTCCAAAGAGCACAATAGAGTTAATGGCACCTTGCACCAACTCCCTTGCATTGACCCGTTGAATCAGCAAGCGAGGCTATGGGAAGATCGAACAATGTATTGGCCACCTGAGTGGGCTTAAATACGACCAAGGAATAGACTTAGAGCATGCTCAACCCCGTACAGGTTGCTGCCCGCAAGCATGCTCTGCACACATTGCTGCCTGCGAGGAAGATTAACAAAATGCTAGGAAGGCACCCGAGCAAGGGAGGGAGGCTAGCAGCGTGCTGTTCGTCGGGACAGCAGCCCTCGCAGCGTGCAGGAGGAAACAGATTACGTTCGCACCTTGCCGCTCGTCCGCCCAGCAGCGGCGCCCTAAGGGAGCAACAAGGAGAGCAGCGCGTGCGGAGTGGGCTGGGGACAGCAGCGTGCGCGCAACGTGATGCTCGTACGCCCAGCAGTGTTCGGAGTGAGCTTCTCGTTGGGCCAGCAGTGGGCTGCTCGGCTGGCCAGCAGTGCGGTGGGGGCAGCATCGTGTGCGGAGTGGGCTGGGGGCAGAAGCGCGCACGCAGCGGGCTTAAGGGGGAGCAGCCCGCTGCTCGTCTGGCCAGCAGCGAGAGTGACGGGCTGGGGGGAGCATCGTACGGGCTCGTCTGGTCAGCAGGCATGCTGCGGGCTAGGGAAGCAGCGGGCGCGCGTACAGCGTGCTACCCGTCTGGCCAGTAGCGCGCGCGGTGGGCTGGGGGAGCAGCGAGCTTCTCGTCTGGCGAGCAGCGCGCGCGGCGGGCTTGGGGACCAGCGGGCTTCCCGCAAAGCCAGCAATGCGCGCGAAAACAAGGGGGAGCAGCAGGCGCGCACGCCGCGGGCTGATCGTCTGGCCTGCACACGCGCTCGTCTGGCCAGCAGCGCACCTGGAGGGCTTGGGGGAGTAGTGCACTGCGTGGGCCAGCGTGCGTGCACCGCGTTCTAGGCGTCAGGCCTACCGCGCGCATTCGAAACCCGCCCAGGGCGCGCGTAGTCCTCCCAGCACACTGCGCATTAGGCCGGCCGTGCGAGTTGGCAGTCCTGCCAGGGCGCACGCGCAGCGCAGTGCGCGTCGGGCTTGCCCCGCGCGCGCGCAGTCTCCCCAGCGTGCGGGCGCAGCAGCTGCGCGTCGGGCCTACCCCGCGCGCACACTGTCCTCCCAATATCCTTTGTCCAACCCAAGTCTTGGTCCACACTGGGACCTGCATGTAGGCCCACGCCTGCGCTCACCCTCTCAGCTTTCACCTTGCTTCAAGGAGTGCCCAGCCACTCCAAAGTCCCATGCTAAGAATTGGCGCAAGGTGCCGCCAACTCCTGCATGCCAAGTGTTCATGGGGTGACAACTAATTTTCTCACCCGAAATTTCGCTTTGTGATGGCAATAGGTTACACTTAGTCTTAGCCAACCGCAAGGATTTCTCAATGGAACTTTATATGTAGGCACACAACTCACGCACTCAAAAGAGACACAAGAGCATATACAGGAACCTTTCCCAACCTTTTATTACTTAACTCAAGTAATACAAAGGAATAATCACCTGAACTCTCAATAGTGTTTCACTCTTTCTCTCTAAGTGATTTCTCTTTCATTGAGTACAAATGACAACCCATAGGTTCTATATATAGATGACACCCCCAGCTATCTAGGTCTTGAAGAGAAGCATTATCTCCCAACAATCTCTATCGTGGCTGATAACCCTCATCTTCCCACGATCTCATTCATGACTTGATCCTGATAAGCCTTATCTCCCACGATCATCCATCACTTGATCTCGATAAGCCTTATCTGCCCACAATCCTTTGCCATGCATGATCTGATGAGCATCATCCTGATGCTTGGCCAACCGGATAGAGCCACACCCGCACATCCCAACGTTCCACACGTCGTAGGAGACTCGGTGCCATGCAGTGCCATGCTGTGCCATGCAGACTTGGCCAAGACCTAGACCTGTGTTTTGGGCCTCTTGGCCCAAGCCCATGGCCATCTGATGGAGCCCACGAACATGTAGCCCAGCATCATTTGTCCAATCTAAGTCTTGGTCCACACTGGGACCCGCATGTAGGCCCGTGCCTACGTTGACCCTCTCAGCTTTCACCTTGCTTCAAGGAGTGCCTAGCCACTCCAAAGTCCCATGCGAGGAATTGGCGCAAGGTGCCACCAACTCCTGCATGCCAAGTGTTCATGGGGCTAACAAACCACCCCCACCTGTTGAAGCGAACGTCCTTGTCGGTAAGGTTGATAGGTAGTCTTCCACCTGCTTCTCGAACTGTCATAGAGTCACATCTCTTTCCCAGCTCGTATCACTATCTAAGGCATTCTTCCACTTACCAGGTACTCAACCCGCCTATTCTTCTAACTTTGTCCCTGCATTCGGCAGTCTAGAATTCTCTCCACTTCACATTAGAACTCAATTCTGCTTGTAGGGGGAGCACGTCGTGCTTGTTTCCTTGGAGGCTCATCGATCGCTTCCTCGTGGAAGGGCTTCAAGAAACTTAAGTGGAAGGCTGGATGCACCTTCAACCTTTCTAGGAGCTGTAACCTGTATGCAACATTGGCAACTTTCTTCACCACTATGAAGGGATCGTCATACTTTGGAACCAACCCACGATGCACTATCTTGCTGCTGATCTTCTTCCAAATTTGGGGAGTAAGTTTCAGGAACACTTTGTCCCCAACTTGGAACTCCACGTCCCTCCTTCCTTGGTCCGTATACTTTTTCATCTGCCTGGCTCCTTGTCCAAGCTATATTGGGCCTCCTCTAGCTGCTCTTGCCGGACATCTCCCTCCTGAGCTAGTCCTGGCCACATCATTAGGAGTAAGGGGCTATTGCCACATATCTAGCTCAAAGGGACCCATACCTATGGAAGAGGACTTATGAAGATTGTAGCAAAATTAGGCCAAATCCAACAACTCAAGCCAATTCCGCTGGTTTGCCGTCACGTAATGTCGAAGATATTCCTCAAGTAGGCCATTGATCCACTCCGTCTAGCCATCAGTCTGAGGATGGTTGGCAATGGAGAATTTCAATTCTGAACCCATCATGTTGAACAATGACGTCTAGAACCGACTAGTGAAACGAGGATCCCGATCGCTCACAATATCTTTAGGCAACCCAAAGTACTTTACTACCTGCTTGTAGAAAAGCTCAGGGGCTGTCTTCGCTTGACATGAAGACGGGTCAGGAATAAACAGCGTATACTTGGAAAACTGATCTAGCACCACCATGACAGATCCTATGCCATCAACCTTTGGGAACCCGCCAATGAAATCCATCGAAACCGACACCCATGGCTTCGTAGGAATGGGTGGCGACTGCAACGAACCCGCCTCCTTCTACCACTCTGTCTTGTCTTGCTGACAAGTGATGCACGTCTTGACATATGCTTCAACGTCATGTTCCATCTTTGGCCAGTAGTAGTTGCAGGACAGCAAGGCCATCATCCTTTCGATGCCAGGATGACCAGCCCACTGTGAATCATGAGATTCCCACAGTATCTTCTTTCTAAGACCTGCACCATTGGGAACATATACACGATTACCCTTGACATGCAATAAATTATTATCGAGCCAGTATCGCCTTACCACACCCTCTTTGACCTGCTGTACCACTTACTAATATGTGGCATCATGTGAGGCCTGTTCCTAGATTGTCTAGCAAGTTACTCTGCACTTGAGTGAGGGCAGCAACTATCTCTTGCACTTGTCGGCGACTTAGGGCATCCGCCACCTGATTTTGCCTTCCTGGCTTATGTTCCCAAGTAAAATCGTACTCAGCCAAAAATTCCTGCCACCACACCTATTGTGCAGAAAGCTTCTTCTGAGTCTAAAAGAATGTGTTAGCCACATTGTCGGTCAGAACCACGAACCGGGTACCTAGCAAATACACCCTCCAGGTGCAAAGGCAATGCACCACTGCCAGCATCTCCTTCTCATGGGTTGAGTACCGCTGCTCTGCAACATTGAGTTTCTAGCTCTCATAGGCAATGGGGTGGCTTTCCTGCACCAACACACCTCTAATGGTTTTATCTGAGGTATCAGTTAGCACACTGAAAGGCAACTCGAAATCAAGCAGCCTCAGGACCGACTCCGTGGCCACTGCTGCCTTCAACTTGTCAAAGGTTTCTTGGCAATCTGTGGTCCATTTCTAGGGTCTATCCTTCTTGAGTAAGTCTGTCAATGGGGCCACCTTTTTGGAGTAACCTTGCACAAACTTCCTGCAGTAGTTAGACAAACCAAGAAAGGATCTCAACTCAGACACTTTGGTAGGGGCCTCTCACTTCACTATTGCCTGGA
Organism: Carallia pectinifolia; assembly: GCA_037832335.1. Classification (NCBI taxonomy): domain Eukaryota; kingdom Viridiplantae; phylum Streptophyta; class Magnoliopsida; order Malpighiales; family Rhizophoraceae; genus Carallia; species Carallia pectinifolia. Next base: position 299,693 of record CM075454.1, on the reverse strand, counting down.
CTTTTCTCTCGTCCATTTTAACTTGCCCTCGACTCACCCTATGCCCAAGGAACATAATCTATCGCCGGGCAAACTCTCATTTTTCCTTTTCCACATATAATTGGTGCTCTCTCAACTTAGACAACACCAACCTCTGGTAGAACAAGTAATCCTCCAAGGACTCACTATACACAATAATATCATCCAGATATACAACCACAAAATGATCAATGAAGTCATGAAACACATCATTCATTAAATTACATAAAGTAGCAGGGGCATTAGTCAAACTGAATGGCATCACCAAGAATTCGTAGGAGCCATAACAAGTGATGCATGTGGTTTTCCCTTCATCTCCTTATGCAATCCTGACTTGCCAATATCCAGACCGCAGATCCAGCTTGGTGAAATAGGCTCTCGCTCGCCTGTCAAACATGTCCACTATCAATGGAATATGGTACTTGTTCTTTACCGTCACCATGTTCAGAGCCCTGTAATCAACACACATCCGCAGGGAGCCATCGTGTTTCCTCTGAAACAACACGGGGGCACCATATGGCTCTTTGGAGGGCTGAATTAGGCCTGCATCCAGCAACTCCGTCAACTCCATCAACAATAAAGGCAAACTCCTTGCAAACAAGAATATAAAAGGCGAGACGACAACAACAAAGCATGCTGCTTGCCCGCACCATCATAATAGGTGATACGGCAACAACAACAAAACTAGACTTCTTGTCTGTACGAGTATAAAAGGCGAGACGATAACAACAGCAAAAGCATACTCGCTGTTCGCATGAGTATAAAAGGCAAGATGACAATAGCAAGGCATAATCCTTACCCGCACGAGTATAAACGGCGAGGCGGCAAGGCCAGAGCATACGCCTTGCCCGCACAAGTATAAAAGGCAAGACGGCAGCAGCAAAGCATACTCTATGCCTACAAGAGTATAAAAGGCAAGACGACAACAACCACGCATACTCCTTGCCCACACGAGTATAAAAGGGGAGATGACAACAACAAAAAAACTAGACTCCTTGCCTGCACGAGTATAAAAGGCGAGACGGCAACAGCAACAAAAGCATACTCTTTGCTCGCATAAGCAAAAAAAGGCGAGACAGCAATAGCAAAGCATACTCCTTATCCACATGAGTATAAAAGGCGAGAAGACAGCTACAAAAAAACCAGACTGCGACAACAAAAAAAGTATATTCCTTGCCCGCGTGAGTATAAAAGGCTAGATGGCAACAACAACAAAGTAGACTCCTAGCCTGTACAAGTATAAAGGTGAGGCGGCAACAACAGCAAAAGCAGATTCCTTGCTCGCAAGAGTATAAAGGGTGAGACAGCAACAACAATGCATACTCTTTGTCTGCACGAGTATAAAAGGTGAGACTATAACAACCGCAAAAGCATACTCGCTCCTTAGATGAGTATAAAAGGCCAAACTGTAGTAGTGACGCATATTCTTTGCCCGCATGACCATAAAAGGCAAGAGGGCAATAACAAAGCATATTTTTTACTCTCATGAGTATAAAAGGTGAGGTGGTAACAACAAAGCATACTCTTTAGCCGCATGACTATAAAAGGAAAATGGCAACAACAAAACATACTATTTGCCCGCACGAGTATAAAAGGGAGACAACCACAACAACAAAGCCAGGCTCCTTGCCCATACAAGTATAAAATGTGGGATTACAATAGCAAAACATACTCCTTCCTCTCAAGAGTATAAAAAGCAAAACGGCAACCACAACATGTACTCTTGGCCCGCACGAGTACAAAAGGCAAGGTGACAATAGCAATGCATGCTCTTTACCTACATGAGTATAAATGGTGAGACAGCAACAATAAAGCATACTCCCTGCACATGCGAGTATAAAAGGGGGGACGACAACAACAACAAAACCAGACACCTTATCCGCCACGAGCGCGCGCGCGCAGCACTCCTAGCGCGCCTGTAGTTCGGTGGCAGCGGGCGCGAGCAGCGCACCCAGCGCGCGCGCGCAGCCAGCCTTGCGCCCCTGAAGTCGGACTGCCGCGGGCGCGACCAGCCCTCCCAGCGCGCGAGCGCGCAGCCAGCCCAGCGCGCCTGGAGTCGGGCTGCCGGGGGCAGGAGGAGTGCGCCCAGCGCGCGCGCGCAGCACTCCCAGCACGCTTGGAGTCGGACTGCCGTGGGCGCACGAAGAGCTCCCAGTGCGCGGGCGTGCAGCCAGCCCAGCGCGCCTGGGGTCGGGCTGCCGCGAGTGGGAGCAGGGAGCCCAGTGCGCGCGCGCAGCACTCCCAGCGCGCTTGGGGTCGGGCGGCCACGGGCACGAGCAGTACTCCCAACGCGCGCGCGCGGGGCCAGCTCAGCGCGCCTGGGGTCAGGCTGTCGCGGGCGCGAGCAGCGCCCCCTGCGCGCGCTGCGGCACGCCCAGCGGGCTGCTCCCACGCCCCGCTCTCATTCTCGTCCCCCGATCGATCCCCGTTTTTGAGTCAAATGAACAACCACATGGACCATAATTTTCCTCATATTTTTCTAGAGGTCCACACAAAGTTTTGCTCAATTCCGCCCATTTTTCTATTTTTTACGATTTTTTGTATTTTTTGGCTTCGAAAAATAAAAAAAATATTTCCGGTTTCCGAAAAATTTTGAAATTTTTTCCCAAGGTCTATTACATTTTTCTCAATGTTCCCACAAAATTTCAGCTCAAAACTCCAAGTATTCAATTTTTTTTGGGCAGTGTGACAACTCAAACATTCCAATGTCTCCTCCTACCAAAGGGTCCAAAACCTTAATGCTCTTTAGGGGGGAGGTGTATGTCTCACCCCCAACTAGCCTTGCTAGCTTCAAGCTAGTGGGCTTGTGGGAGATGTTGCTTGCACCTAGGTTGATGAAACGATGCGCGGATCGAAAAGGATTGGTGCCGATGATCGGTGGACAAATTCCCCGATACTTCGACAGCGCCGGGCCCCCCTCCGGTCGGTCGGTCACGCGTGACCCAATTCGCCGATTTTTGACCCAAAGAATGAAAATTTGCCCCGACGTAGGAAAAAGTGCTGCGAATCCAAAGAAAGCGGTCGCGAGATGAAATTCTTTGCCGATAATTTCATTTTCGGCCCGGTTTGCCGATTTTTGCCCCGAAAAACGAAATTTTGCCCCGATGTTGGAAACGATGTGCATAATCGGACAATTGGTGCCGAAAGATGAAATTATTTGCCGAGGATTCCATTTTTTGTCCCGAACGAAGCATGAGCATTGGCAATTGGGGCTGACCCCGGTGATTTGGTATGCCCAAATGCCCATCCGCAAGGCGGGGGTTGGGTGCAACAGCACCGTTCTTGATCAAAATTGGGGGATTACTCGCGGTTCCACCGTCCAATTGCGGGAGCCAAGATGCCGAAGCAACGCAGCGTCTCGAACGTTGTCAATCTGCGGTTGATTGGTAACCATGACTCGATTGGTCGTGCCGAAGGAACTCCCAACGATGGTTGAGCGCTGTGCCGTGCACGCTTGCCTCATTCAACGCGGGGTGGCCCGAGGTGCCCCCAGTCATATGGCTCGAGGCCCCTTTTGCCAATGCAACGGTTGTTCCTAACGAAAAATGTGAAAGTTCACGTACAATCTCTCGCGCTCAGCGGTGCGGGCAGCAATTCTCTCGGGTGCTTCCACATTCCTCGCGGCTCATCAAGCCACACTGGCGTGTGTTACGCTTGGGGGGGTTGTTGCCTAGGGTACGCGATTGCGCATGAGTGGTGAAGGGATTGAAAGGGCTTGCAGGCTCCACGCTAGAGCGTCGAACTGTCAGCCCCCGATCCTCTGCAAACTTGCACCCGAGTGCTTCAAATCTGCCTCGAGGTGAAAGACAAGGGTTCCTGTGCTGCGTTCCTTCCAATTTGGAAAAATGTTTGTGATGCTTTTCTGTCTTCTCGTCCTTCACCTCCTCGGGGGTGCGGGGCGGACCTCATGTCGTCGACCGTGTCCCTGGCATGCCGATTGCGGTTGCTTTGGTGCATGGTTCGACGCTCGTGCTCTCGGATTCGGAACATTACTCGAGCAATGGAACTGTCGTTCCACTCCACCTTTGCTCGAACGGAGCCTTTGTCCCTCTATAGCACGACTGCCACGCCTACCATTTGGTTGGGTTCGTGCCGTGCGTACGGTCACGGGCATCGTGAAGGAATGCTACCTGGTTGATCCTGCCAGTAGTCATATGCTTGTCTCAAAGATTAAGCCATGCATGCGTAAGTATGAACTAATTCAGACTGTGAAACTGCGAATGGCTCATTAAATCAGTTATAGTTTGTTTGATGGTACCTGCTACTCGGATAACCGTAGTAATTCTAGAGCTAATACGTGCAACAAACCCCGACTTCTGGAAGGGATACATTTATTAGATAAAAGGTCGACGCGGGCTCTGCCTGTTGCTCTGATGATTCATGATAACTCGACGAATCGCACGGCCAACGTGCCGGCGACGCATCATTCAAATTTCTACCCTATCAACTTTCGATGGTAGGATAGAGGACTACTGTTAGCCCCTTGAACACTTGGCATGCAGGAGTTGGCGGCACCTTGAGCCAATTCCTAGCATGGGACTTTGGAGTGACTGGGCACTCCTTGAAACAAGGTGAAAGCTGAGAGGGTCAGCGCAGGCGCGGGCCTACATGTGGGTCCTAGTGTCGACCAAGACTTGGATTGACAAAGGATGCTGGACTACTTGTTCGTGGGCTCCATCAGATGAGCCATGGGCTTGGGCCAAGAGGCCGAAAACACAAGACTGGGTCTTGGCCAAGTCTGCATGGCACTGCATGGCACTACATGGCACCGAGTCTCCTACGACGTGTGGAACGTGGGGACGTGCGGGTGTGGCTCTATCCGAGTGGCCAAGCATCGGGATAATGCTCATCAGATCGTGATAAGACTTATCGAGATCAAGTGATGGATGATCGTGGGAGATAAGGCTTATCAGGATCGAGTCATGGATGAGAACGTGGGAAGATGAGGATTATCAACCATGATAGAGATCGTGGGGAGATAATGTTTATCTCCAAGACCTAGATACCTGGGGGTGTCAGCTATATATAGACCCTATGGGTTGTCATTTGTACTCAGTGAAAGAGAAACCACTCAGAGAGAAAGAATGAAATACTGTTGAGAGTTCAGGTGATTGTTCCTTTGTATTGCTTGAGTTAAGTAATAAAAGGTTGGGAAAGGTTCCCGTATATGCTCTTGTGTCTCTTTCGAGTGTGTGAGTTGTGTGCCTTACTTATAAAGTTCCATTGTGCAAATCATTGTGTGTACGGCTGGCTGAGACTAAGTGCGACTTAGTGCCATCACAAGGCGTAATTTTAAGTGAGAAAATTAGCGGTGTGACAGCTGGTATCAGAGCGTAAAGGTTCGACCAATGGCAAGTGGTTCGGGTCTTGATGCTGTACGTGAGCGTGTAGCCCAACTCTTTGAGGTACTCGGTGATGTTCTGGAGGATACAAATTCCACCGTGTTCCAGACATTGGCGCTCCATGAGCAGTACATAATCAATCTGCAGCGGCAACAAGAGGTGGTGACCTCTTCAAACACTGCTTTTCAGCTTGAGGAGATGGCAGCAGAAATAGCCATCCTCAAGAAGGTTGTCGCCTCTCAACCAAGCGGAGGTGTGATGGAGGGCTCGACCAAGATGAAGGTGCCAGAGCCTAAACCCTTCGAGGGAGCGAGGGATGCCAAAGAGATTGAGAATTTTCTGTGGGATATGGAGCAGTACTTCAAAGCTGCCCGAGTGCCAGACGACGAGAAGGTCAATCTGACCAGCATGTATCTAGCCAAGGACGCCAAGTTGTGGTGGCGAACTCGGTTGGATGACGATGCAAGTGCGGGCAGGCCTAAGATCGAGACGTGGGAGAGCCTAAAGAAGGAGTTAACAGACCAGTTCTTACCCTACAACCCGTCATGGGTTGCGAGGGAATCCCTGAAGAAGTTCAAGCAGAGTGGTACGGTGCGTGACTACGTGAAGGAATTCAGTTCCTTGATGCTTGACATCCGCAACATGTCGGATGAAGACAAGCTTTTCAACTTCTTATCCGGTCTTCAACCCTGGGCTCAACTCGAGCTTAGAAGGCAAGGTGTGAAGGACCTTCCTTCAGCGATGGCTGCGGCTGATGGTTTAGTTGATTTTCAGATCAACAAGTCTCCTGATTATGATGCTGGGAAGCAGCCCAAAGACAAGGGCAAGAAGAAGAAGGAAGGCAAGAAAGATAAGCACAACAGTGGCGGCAAGGATAAAGGCAAAGCCGTCTACCAAGAACAAGGTAAAGGCAAAACTAACTCGGGATGTTTCATATGTAATGGACCACACAGGGCTAAGGAATGTCCAAAGCGGGAGAAGTTAAGTGCCATAGTTGCTGAGGAGAGTGGCCTCTCGAACGATGTTGGCCCCTCTCATGTCAATCCTCTGCAGTTGGTGAGTGCTGTGCAAGCTGGACGTGCCCCACAATCCGGCTTGATGTATGTAAAGATCGAACTCAGTAATAAGGAGTTGATGGCGATGGCTGACACTGGTGCTACCCACAACTTTGTTGCTGAGAGGATGGTGGCGTCACTGGGTCTGAAAGTCACCAAGACAGGGAGTCGAATGAAGGCAGTCAATTAGGCAGCCCGGGAGGTGCTTGGCACGGCACTAGGAGTGGAGGTAACTATGGGCAATTGGTCTGGTAAGCTTAACTTCACTGTGGTTCCGTTAGATGATTTTGATATCATACTGGGAGTTGATTTCTTTGTGAGCGCAAAAGTTGCTCTGTTGCCTCACTTGGGTGGTCTCATGATCATGCATGAGGATCATCCATGTTTCGTTGCTGGAACGTTCACTCCCTCTTCTAGTATTGGTGGGAAGTCGGGTGGTATGCTATCAGCTATGCAGGTGAAGCATGGGCTGAAAAAGGGAGAAGTCACCTACCTTGCGGCTTTGATGGAGATCAAAGAAGGTATTGTTGCAGAGGTGCCTGACAGCGTGGCGGATCTGTTGGGGAAGTTCACTGATGTGATGCCTCCTAAACTCCCCAAGTGTCTTCCCCCGAGGCGTGCCACTGACCACAAGATCGATTTAGTGCCCGGTTCCAAACCACCAGCACAAGCCTCATATCGCATGAGTCCGCTAGAGTTGGCAGAACTGAGGAAGCAGTTGACAGAGTTGCTGGATGCAAACCTAATTCAGCCCTCCAAAGCGCCATACGGTGCCCCAGTGTTGTTTCAAAGGGAACACGATGGCTCCCTGCGGATGTGTGTTGATTACAGGGCTCTGAACAAGGTGACGGTAAAGAACAAGTACCCTATTCCATTGATAGCGGACTTGTTTGACAGGCTGACGAGAGCCTCGTATTTCACCAAGCTGGATCTGTGGTCTGGATATTGGCAAGTCAGGATTGGAGAAGGAGATGAGGGGAAAACCACGTGCATCACTCGCTATGGCTCCTACGAATTCTTGGTGATGCCATTCGGTTTGACTAACGCCCCTGCTACTTTCTGTAATTTAATGAATGATGTGTTTCATGACTTCATTGATCATTTTGTGGTTGTATATCTGGATGATATTGTTGTATATAGTGAGTCCTTGGAGGATCACTTGTCCCACCTGAGGTTGGTGTTGTCTAGGTTGAGAGAGCACCAATTATATGTGAAAAAGGAAAAATGTGAGTTTGCCCGGTGTGAGATTATGTTCCTTGGGCATAGGGTGAGTCGAGGGCAAGTTAAAATGGATGAGAGAAAAGTCCAGGCAATAGTGGAGTGGGAGGCCCCTACCAAAGTGTCTGAGTTGAGATCCTTTCTTGGTTTGTCTAACTACTACAGGAAGTTTGTGCAGGGTTACTCCAAAAAGGTGGCCCCATTGACAGACTTACTCAAGAATGATAGACCTTGGAGGTGGACCACAGATTGCCAAGAAGCCTTTGACAAATTGAAGGCAGCGGTGTCCACAGAGCCGGTCCTGAGGTTGCCTGATTTCGAGTTGCCTTTCAGTGTGCTAACTGATGCCTCGGACAAAGCCATTGGAGGTGTGTTGGTGCAGGAAGGCCACCCCATTGCCTATGAGAGCCGAAAACTCAATGATGCAGAGCAACGGTACTCAGCCCACGAGAAGGAGATGCTGGCAGTGGTGCATTGCCTTCGCACATGGAGGGTGTATTTGCTGGGTACTAGGTTCGTGGTTCGGATCGACAATGTGGCTAACAC
>CM075454.1:266514-279014 GCA_037832335.1 Carallia pectinifolia | reverse complement strand
AAACTGCGAATGGCTCATTAAATCAGTTATAGTTTGTTTGATGGTACCTGCTACTCAGATAACCGTAGTAATTCTAGAGCTAATACGTGCAACAAACCCCGACTTCTAGAAGGGATGCATTTATTAGATAAAAGGTCGACGCGGGCTCTGCCCGTTGCTCTGATGATTCGTGATAACTCGACGGATCGCACGGCCAATGTGCCGGCGACGCATCATTCAAATTTCTGCCCTATCAACTTTCGATGGTAGGATAGAGGCCTACTGTCACACGGCTAATTTTCTCTCTCAAAATTACGCCTTGTGATGGCACTAAGTCACACTTAGTCTCAGCCAACCGCACACAAAATGATTTGCACAGTAGAACTTTAGAAGTAAGGCACACAACTCACACACTCGAAAGAGACACAAGAGCATATACGGGAACCTTTCCCAACCTTTTATTACTTAGCTCAAGCAATACAAAGGAACAATCACCTGCACTCTCAACAGTGTTTCACTCTTTCTCTCTGAGTGGTTTCTCTTTCACTGAGTACAAATGACAACCCCTAGGGTCTATATATAGCTGACACCCCCAGCTATCTAGGTCTTGGAGATAAACATTATCTCCCCACGATCTCTATCGTGGCTGATAATCCTCATCTTCCCATGTTCTCATCCATGAATCAATCCTGATAAGCCTTATCTCCCACGATCATCCATCACTTGATCTCGATAAGTCTTATCTACCCACGATCCTTTGCCATGCACGATCTGATGAGCATTATCCCGATGCTTGGTCACCCGGATAGAGCCACACCCGCACGTCCCCACGTTCCACACGTCGTAGGAGACTCGGTGCCATGTAGTGCCATGCAGTGCCATGCAGACTTGGCCAAGACCCAGTCTTGTGTTTTGGGCCTCTTGGCCCAAGTCCATGGCCCATCTGATGGAGCCCACGAACAAGTAGTCCAGCATCCTTTGTCAATCCAAGTCTTAGTCCACACTGGGACCTGCATGTAGGCCCGTGCCTGCGCTGACCCTCTCAGCTTTCACCTTGTTTCAAGGAGTGCCCAGCCACTCCAAAGTTCCATGCTAGGAATTGGCTCAAGGTGCCGCCAACTCCTGCATGCCAAGTGTTCAAGGGGCTAACAAACCACCCCCACCTGTTGAAGCCAACGTCCTCGTTGGTAGGGTTGATAGGTAGTCTTCCACCTGCTTCTCGAACTGCCCTAGAGTCACATCTCTTTCCCAGCTCGCCTCATTGTCTGGGGCATTCTTCCACTTGACCAAGTACTCAACCCGCCTGTTCTTCTTACTTTGTCCCTGCGTTCGGTGGTCCAGAATTCTCTCCACTTCACGTTGGAACTAAGTGTTGATTGTAGGGGGAGCACGTCGTGCTTGTTTCCTTGGAGGCTCATCGCCCGCTTCCTCATGGAAGGGCTTCAAGAAACTCACGTAGAAGGTTGGATGTACCTTCAACCTTTCTGGGAGTTGCAACCTGTATGCAACATTGCCAACTTTCTTCAACACTGTGAAGGGACCGTCATACTTTGGAACTAGCCCACGATGCACTGTCTTGCTGCTGATCTTCTTCCAAATTTGGGGAGTAAGTTTCAGCAACACCTTATCCCCAACTTGGAACTGCACGTCCCTCCTTCCTCGGTCAGCATACTTTTTCATCCGCCTGGCTGCCTTGTCCAAGCTATCCTGGGCCTCCCCTAGCCGCTCTTGCTTAGAACGGGCAACCCGGTGGGCTGCTGGGCATCTCCCTCCTGAGCTAGTCCTGGCCACATCATTAGGAGTAAGGGACTGTTGCCCCATAGCTAGCTCAAAGGGACTCATACCTGTGGAAGAGGACTTGTGAAGATTGTAGCAAAATTGGGCCGAATCCAACAACTCAAGCCAATTCCTCTGGCTTGCCGTCACGTAATGCCGAAGATATTCCTCAAGTAGGCCATTGATCCGCTCTGTCTGGCCATCAGTCTGAGGATGGTTGGCAATAGAGAACTTTAACTCCGAACCCATCATGTTGAATAATGAGGTCCAGAACCTGCCAGTGAAATGAGGATCCCGATCGCTCACAATATCTTCAGGCAATCCAAAGTACTTAACTACCTGCTTGTAGAAAAGCTCAGCGGCTGTCTCCGCTTGACATGAAGAAGGGGCAGGAATAAACACCGCATACTTGGAGAACCGATCTACCACCACCATGACAGATCCCATGCCATCAATCTTCGGGAATCCGCCAATGAAATCCATCGAAACCGGCACCCATGGCTTCGTAGGAATGGGTAGCTGCTGCAACAAACCTGCCTCCTTCTGCCGCTCCGTCTTGTCCTGCTGACAAGTGATGCACGTCTTGACATATGCCTCGACGTCATCTTCCATCTTTGGCCAGTAGTAGTTGCGGGATAGCAAGGCCATCATCCTTTCGACACCAGGATGACCAGCCCACTGTGAATCATGAGACTCCCGCAGTATTTCCTTCCTAAGGCCTGCACCACTGGGAACTTGTACACGATTACCCTTGGCATGCAATAGATCATTATCGAGCCAGTATCGCCTTACCACACCCTCCCTGACTTGTTGTACCACTTGTTGATATGTGGCATCATGTGGGGTCTGCTCCCTGATTTTGTCTAGCAAGTCACTCTGCACTTGAGTGAGGGCAGCAACCGTCTCTTGCACTTGTCGGCAACTTAGGTCATCTGCCACCTGATTTTGCCTTCCTGGCTTGTGTTCCCAAGTAAAATCATACTCAGCCAAGAACTCCTGCCACCGCGTCTGCCGTGCAGAAAGCTTCTTCTGAGTTTGAAAGAATGTGTTAGCCACATTATCGGTTCGAACCACGAACCTGGTACCCAGCAAATACACCCTCCATGTGCGAAGGCAATGCACCACTGCTAGCATTTCCTTCTCATGTGCTGAGTACCGCTGCTCTGCATCATTGAGTTTCCGGCTCTCATAGGCAATGGGGTGGCCTTCCTGCACCAACACACCTCCAATGGCTTTGTCCGAGGCATCAGTTAGCACACTGAAAGGCAACTCGAAATCAGGCAACCTCCGGACTGGCTCCGTGGACACCGCTGCCTTCAATTTGTCAAAGGCTACTTGGCAATCTGTGGTCCACCTCCAAGGTCTATCCTTCTTGAGTAAGTCTGTCAATGGGGCCACCTTTTTGGAGTAACCCTGCACAAACTTCCTGTAGTAGTTAGACAAACCAAGAAAGGATCTCAACGCAGACACTTTGGTAGGGGCCTCCCACTCTACTATTGCCTGGACTTTTCTCTCATCCATTTTAACTTGCCCTCGACTCACCCTATGCCCAAGGAACATAATCTCACGCCGGGCAAACTTACATTTTTCCTTTTTCACATATAATTGGTGCTCTCTCAATCTAGACAACGCCAACCTCAGGTGGGACAAGTGATCCTCCAAGGACTCACTATATACAACAATATCATCCAGATATACAACCACAAAATGATCAATGAAGTCATGAAACACATCATTCATTAAATTACAGAAAGTAGCAGGGGCGTTAGTCAAACCGAATGGCATCACCAAGAATTCGTAGGAGCCATAGCGAGTGACGCACGTGGTTTTCCCCTCATCTCCTTCTGCAATCCTGACTTGCTAATATCCAGACCGCAGATCCAACTTGGTGAAATACGAGGCTCTTGCTAGCCTGTCAAACAAGTCCGCTATCAATGGAATAGGGTAGTTGTTCTTTACCGTCACCTTGTTCAGAGCCCTGTAATCAACACACATCCGTAGGGAGCCATCGTGTTTCCTCTGAAACAACACCGGGGCACCGTATGGCGCTTTGGAGGGCTGAATTAGGCCTGCATCCAGCAACTCCGTCAACTGCTTCCTCAGTTCTGCCAACTCTAGAAGACTCATGCGATATGAGGCTTGTGCTGGTGGTTTGGAACCGGACACTAAATCGATCTTGTGGTCAGTGGCACGCCTCGGGGGAAGACACTTGGGGAGTTCAGGAGGCATCACATCAGTGAACTTCCCCAACAGATCCGCTACACTGTCAGGCACCTCCGCAACAATACCTTCTTTGATCTCCATCAAAGCCGCAAGGTAAGTGACTTCTCCCTTTTTCAGCCCATGCTTCACCTGCATAGCTGATAGCATACTACCCAACTTCCCACCAATACTGGAAGAGGGAGTGAATGTTCCAGCAACGAAACATGGATGATCCTCATGCATGATCATGAGACCACCCAAGTGACGCAACAGAGCAACTTTTGCGCTCACAAAGAAATCAACTCCCAGTATGATATCAAAATCATCTAACGGAACCACAGTGAAGTTAAGCTTACCAGACCAATTGCCAATAGTTACCTCCACTCCTAGTGCCGTGCCAAGCACCTCCCGGGCTGCCGAATTAACTGCCTTCATTCGACTCCCTGTCTTGGTGACTTTCAGACCCAGTGACGCCACCATCCTCTCAGCAACAAAGTTGTGGGTAGCACCAGTGTCAGCCATCGCCATCAACTCTTTATTACTTAGCCCAATTTTCACATACATCAAGCCGGATTGTGGGGCACGTCCAGCTTGCACAACACTCACCAACTGCAGAGGATTGACACGAGAGGGGCCAACATCGTCTGAGAGGCCACTCTCGTCAGCAACTATGGCACTTAAATTCTCCCGCTTCGGGCACTCCTTAGCCCTGTGTGGTCCATTACATATGAAACATCCCGAGTTAGTTTTGCCTTTACCTTGTTCTTGGTAGACGGCTTTGCCTTTATCATTGCCGCCACCGTTGTGCTTATCTTTCTTGCCTTCCTTCTTCTTCTTGCCCTTGTCTTTGGGCTGCTTCCCAGCATCAGAATCAGGAGACTTGTTGATCCAAAAATCAACTAAACCATCAGCCGCAGCCATCGCTGAAGGAAGGTCCTTCACACCTTGCCTTCTAAGCTCGAGTTGAGCCCAGGGTTGAAGACCGGATAAGAAGTTGAAAAGCTTGTCTTCATCCGACATGTTGCGGATGTCAAGCATCAAGGAACTGAATTCCTTCACGTAGTCACGCACCGTACCACTCTGCTTCAACTTTTCAAGGATTCCCTCGCAACCCATGACGTGTTGCAGGGTAAGAACTGGTCTTTTAACTCCTTCTTTAGGCTCTCCCACGTCTCGATCTTAGGCCTGCCCGCGCTTGCATCGTCATCCAACCAAGTTCGCCACCACAGCTTGGCGTCCTTGGCTAGATACATGCGGGTCAGATTGACCTTTTCGTCGTCTGGTACTCGGGCAGCTTTGAAGTACTGCTCCATATCCCACAGAAAATTCTCAATCTCTTTGGCATCCCTCGCTCCCTCGAAGGCTTTAGGCTCTGGCACCTACATCTTGGTCGAGCCCTCCATCACACCTCCGCTTGGTTGAGAGGCCACAGCCTTCTTGAGGATGGCTATTTCTGCTGCCATTACCTCAAGCCGAAAAGCTGTGTTTGAAGAGGCCACCACCTCTTGTTGCCACTACAGATCGATTATGTACTGCTCATGGAGCGCCAATGTCTGGAACACGGTGGAATTTGTATCCTCCGGAACATCACCTAGTACCTCAAAGAGTTGGGCTACACGCTCACGTACAGCATCAAGACCCGAACCACCTGCCATTGGTCGAACCTTTATGCTCTGATACCAGCTGTCACACGGCTAATTTTCTCTCTCAAAATTACGCCTTGTGATGGCACTAAGTCACACTTAGTCTCAGCCAACCGCACACACAATGATTTGCACAATAGAACTTTAGAAGTAAGGCACACAACTCACACACTCAAAAGAGACACAAGAGCATATACGGGAACCTTTCCCAACCTTTTATTACTTAACTCAAGCAATACAAAGGAACAATCACCTGCACTCTCAACAGTGTTTCACTCTTTCTCTCTGAGTGGTTTCTCTTTCACTGAGTACAAATGACAACCCCTAGGGTCTATATATAGCTGACACCGCCAGCTATCTAGGTCTTGCAGATAAACATTATCTCCCCACGATCTCTATCGTGGCTGATAATCCTCATCTTCCCACGTTCTCATCCATGAATCGGTCCTGATAAGCCTTATCTCCCACGATCATCCATCACTTGGACCTCCACAGTGAGAATCTAAACGACTCTCGACAACGGATATCTCGGCTCTCGCATCGATGAAGAACGTAGCGAAATGCGATGCTTAGTGTGAATTGCAGAATCCCGTGAACCATCGAGTCTTTGAACGCAAGTTGTGCCCGAAGCCATCTGGCCAAGGGCACGTCTGCCTGGGTGTCACACAACATTGCCCACCCCACCCCCGAATTGATGGGGTTGCGTTCGGTGGCGGAAGATGGCCTCCCGCGTTCCCGGCATCGCGGTTGGCCCAAAAACCGTGTCCCCGACGACATTCGCCTCGACAACGGTGGTTGAGAGACCTTGGCACAGTGTCGTGCGGCCACGTCGTTGCTCCGGACTTTGACGAACCCGACCCTTTCTCGCACTGCGACCCCAGGTCAGCCGGGATCACCCGCTGAGTTTAAGCATATCAATAAGCGGAGGAAAAGAAACTTACGAGGATTCCCTTAGTAACGGCGAGCGAACCGGGAACAGCCCAACTTGAGAATCGGGCGCCCCCGGCGTCCGAATTGTAGTCTGGAGAAGCGTCCTCAGCGGGGGACCGGGCCCAAGTCCCCTGGAAGGAGGCGCCAGAGTGGGTGAGAGCCTCGTTGTGCCCGGACCCTGTCGCACCACGAGGTGCTGTCTGCGAGTCGGGTTGTTTGGGAATGCAGCCCCAATCGGACGGTAAATTCTGTCCAAGGCTAAATACGGGCGAGAGACCGATAGCGAACAAGTACCGTGAGGGAAAGATGAAAAGGACTTTGAAAAGAGAGTCAAAGAGTGCTTGAAATTGTCGGGAGGGAAGCGGATGGAGGCCGGCGATGCGCCTCGGTCGGATGCGGAACGGCGAGAACCGGTCCGCCGATCGGCTCGGGGCGTGGACCGACGCGGATTACGGGGGCGTCCCAAGCCCGGGCCCTTGAAACGCCCGACGAGACGTCGCCCTCGCGATCGTGGACACAGCGCGCGCCGTCACGGCGTGCCTCGGCAACCGCGCTCTCCAGGCGTCGGCCTGCTGGCTCCCCATTCGTCCCGTCTTGAAACACGGACCAAGGAGTCTGGCATGTGTGCGAGTCAACGGGCGAGTAAACCCGTAAGGCGCAAGGAAGCTGACGTGGCGGGATCCCCTCGAGGGTTGCACCGCCGACCGACCTTGATCTTCTGAGAAGGGTTCGAGTGAGAGCATGCCTGTCGGGACCCAAAAGATGGTGAACTATGCCTCAGCGGGGCGAAGCCAGAGGAAACTCTGGTGGAGGCCCGCAGCGATACTGACGTGCAAATCGTTCGTCTGACTTGGGTGTAGGGGCGAAAGACTAATCGAACCGTCTAGTAGCTGGTTCCCTCCGAAGTTTCCCTGAGAATAGCTGGAGCTCGGTGCGAGTTCTATCGGGTAAAGCCAATGATTAGAGGCATCGGGGGCGCAACGCCCTCGACCTATTCTCAAACTTTAAATAAGTAGGACGGCGCGGCTGCTCCGTTGACCGTGCCACGGAATCGAGAGCTCCAAGTGGGCCATTTTTGGTAAGCAGAACTGGCGATGCGGGATGAACCGGAAGCAGGGTTACGGCCCCCAAAGGCACGTGTCGTGGGCCAAGCACCCGCAGCGGACGAGTTGCGGTTGCCGCCTTGAATTATAATTTCTACCGATCAACGGGTAAAATCCTTTGCAGACGACTTAAATGCGCGTGGACATGGGCTGGGCATGTCCACCAGCAAGGCGGTGGGAAAATCGGCTAAGGCATTGGCCATCGAAGAAGGCTTGAAAACGGCCAATGAACGGATTTTTGGCAACTCGCACCAACTCGTCGAATGGGCGAGTGCTGGCCATGTCAGCAAGCCAGGCGACGGGAAAATCGGTCGGGGCATGAAACCGACCAAGGAACAGATTGTTGGCAACTTGCAGGGGTGGCCCGAGGTGCCCCCAGTCATATGCCTCAGTCAACGCGGGGTGGTCCGAGGTGCCCCCAGTCATATGGCTCGAGGCCCCCTTTGCCGATGCAACGGTTGTTCCTAACGAAAAATGTGAAAGTTCACGTACGATCTCTCGTGCTCAGCGGTGCGGGCAGCGATTCTCTCGGGTGCTTCCACATTCCCCGCGGCTCATCAAGCCACGCGGGCGTGTGTTACGCTTGGGGGGGTTGCTGCCTAGTGTACGCGATTGCGCATGAGTGGTGAAGGGATTGACAGGGCTTGCAGGCTCCACGCTAGAGCGTCGAACTGTCGGCCCCCGATCCTCTGCAAACTTGCACCCGAGTGCTTCAAATCTGCCTCGAGGTGAAAGACAAGGGTTCTTGTGCCTGCGTTCCTTCCAATTTGGAAAAATGTTTGTGATGCTTTTGTGCCTTCTCGTCCTTCACCTCCTCGGGGGTGCAGGGCGGACCTCATGTCGTCGACCGTGTCCCTGGCATGCCGATTGCGGTTGCTTTGGTGCATGGTTCGACGCTCGTGTTCTCGGATTCGGAACATTACTCGAGCAATGGAACTGTCGTTCCACTCTACCTTTGCTCGAACGGAGCCTTTGTCCCTCTATAGCACGGCTGCCACGCCCGTTTCGTCATCGGCCCCCTACCATTTGGTTGGGTTCGTGCCGTGCGTGCGGTCACGGGCATCGTGAAGGAATGCTACCTGGTTGATCCTGCCAGTAGTCATATGCTTGTCTCAAAGATTAAGCCATGCATGTGTAAGTATGAACTAATTCAGACTGTGAAATTGCGAATGGCTCATTAAATCAGTTATAGTTTGTTTGATGGTACCTGCTACTCGGATAACCGTAGTAATTCTAGAGATAATACGTGCAACAAACCCCGACTTCTGGAAGGGATGCATTTATTAGATAAAAGGTCGACGCGGGCTCTGCCCGTTGCTCTGATGATTCATGATAACTCGACGGATCGCACGGCCAACGTGCTGGCGATGCATCATTCAAATTTCTGCCCTATCAACTTTCGATGGTAGGATAGAGGCCTACTGTTAGCCCCTTGAACACTTGGCATGCAGGAGTTGGCGGCACCTTGAGCCAATTCCTAGCATGGGACTTTGGAGTGGCTGGGCACTCCTTGAAGCAAGGTGAAAGCTGAGAGGGTCAGCGCAGGCACGGGCCTACATGCGGGTCCCAGTGTGGACCAAGACTTGGATTGACAAAGGATGCTGGACTACTTGTTCGTGGGCTCCATCAGATGGGCCATGGGCTTGGGCCAAGAGGCCCAAAACACAAGACTGGGTCTTGGCCAAGTCTGCATGGCACTGCATGGCACCGAGTCTCCTACGACGTGTGGAACGTGGGGACGTGCGGGTGTGGCTCTATCTGGGTGGCCAAGCATCGGGATAATGCTCATCAGATCGTGCATGGCAAAGGATCGTGGGTAGATAAGACTTATCGAGATCAAGTGATGGATGATCGTGGGAGATAAGGCTTATCAGGATCGAGTCATGGATGAGAACGTGGGAAGATGAGGATTATCATCCACGATAGAGATCATGGGGAGATAATGTTTATCTCCAAGACCTAGATAGCTGGGGGTGTCAGCTATATATAGACCCTATGGGTTCTCATTTGTACTCAGTGAAAGAAAAACCACTCAGAGAGAAAGAGTGAAACACTGTTGAGAGTGCAGGTGATTGTTCCTTTGTATTGCTTGAGTTAAGTAATAAAAGGTTGGGAAAGGTTCCCGTATATGCTCTTGTTTCTCTTTCGAGTGTGTGAGTTGTGTGCCTTACTTATAAAGTTCTATTGTGCAAATCATTGTGTGTGCGGTTGGCTGAGACTAAGTGTGACTTAGTGCCATCACAAGGCGTAATTTTGAGTGAGAAAATTAGCCGTGTGACAGCTGGTATCAGAGCGTAAAGGTTCGACCAATGGCAGGTGGTTCGGGTCTTGATGCTGTACGTGAGCGTGTAGCCCAACTCTTTGAGGTACTCAGTGAGGTTCCGGAGGATACAAATTCCACTGTGTTCCAGACATTGACGCTCCATGAGCAGTACATAATCGATCTACAGTGGCAACAAGAGGTGGTGGCCTCTTCAAACACAGCTTTTCGGCTTGAGGAAATGGCAGCAGAAATAGCCATCCTCAAGAAGGCTGTGGCCTCTCAACCAAGCGGAGGTGTGATGGAGGGCTCGACCAAGATGAAGGTGCCAGAGCCTAAAGCCTTTGAGGGAGCGAGGGATGCCAAAGAGATTGAGAATTTTCTGTGGGATATGGAGCAGTACTTCAAAGCTGCCCGAGTGCTAGACGACGAGAAGGTCAATCTGACCAGCATGTATCTAGCCAAGGACGCCAAGCTGTGGTGGCAAACTCGGTTGGATGACGATGCAAGTGCGGGCAGGCCTAAGATCGAGACGTGGGAGAGCGTAAAGAAGGAGTTAAAAGACCAGTTCTTACCCTGCAACACGTCATGGGTTGCGAGGGAATCTTTGAAGAAGTTGAAGCAGAGTGGTACGGTGCGTGACTACGTGAAGGAATTCAGTTCCTTGATGCTTGACATCCGCAACATGTCGGATGAAGACAAGCTTTTCAACTTCTTATCCGGTCTTCAACCCTGGGCTCAACTCGAGCTTAGAAGGCAAGGTGTGAAGGACCTTCCTTCAGCGGTGGCTGCGGTTGATGGTTTAGTTGATTTTCGGATCAACAAGTCTCCTGATTCTGATGCTGGGAAGCAGCCCAAAGACAAGGGCAAGAAGAAGAAGGAAGGCAAGAAAGATAAGCACAACGGTGGCGGCAAGGATAAAGGCAAAGCCGTCTACCAAGAACAAGGTAAAGGCAAAACTAACTCCGGATGTTTCATATGTAATGGACCACACAGGGCTAAGGAGTGCCCGAAGCAGGAGAAGTTAAGTGCCATAGTTACTGAGGAGAGTGGCCTCGCGGACGATGTTGGCCCCTCTCGTGTCAATCCTCTGCAGTTGGTAAGTGCTGTGCAAGCTGGACATGCCCCACAATCCGGCTTCATGTATGTGAAAATTGGGCTCAGTAATAAGGAGTTGATGGCGATGGCTGACACTGGTGCTACCCACAACTTTGTTGCTGAGAGGATGGTGGCGTCACTAGGTCTCAAAGTCACCAAGACAGGGAGTCGAATGAAGGCAGTCAATTCGGCAGCCCGAGAGGTACTTGGCACGGCACTAGGAGTGGAGGTAACTATGGGCAATTGGTCTGGTAAGCTTAACTTCACTGTGGTTCCGTTAGATGATTTTGATATCATACTGGGAGTTGATTTCTTTGTGAGCGCAAAAGTTGCTCTGTTGCCTCACTTGGGTGGTCTCATGATCATGCATGAGGATCATCCATGTTTCATTGCTGGAACGTTCACTCCCTCTTCCAGTATTGGTGGGAAGTCGGGTGGTATGCTATCAGCTATGCAGGTGAAGCATGGGCTGAAAAAGGGAGAAGTCACCTACCTTGCAGCTTTGATGGAGATCAAAGAAGGTATTGTTGCGGAGGTGCCTGACAGTGTGGCGGATCTGTTGGGGAAGTTCACTGATGTGATGCCTCCTGAACTCCCCAAGTGTCTTCCCCCGAGGCGTGCCACTGACCACAAGATTGATTTATTGCCTGGTTCCAAACCACCAGCACAAGCCTCATATCGCATGAGTCCGCTAGAGTTGGCAGAACTGTGGAAGCAGTTGACGGAGTTGCTGGATGCAGGCCTAATTCAGCCCTCCAAAGCGCCATATGGTGCCCCGGTGTTGTTTCAGAGGAAACACGATGGCTCCCTACGGATGTGTGTTGATTACAGGGCTCTGAACAAGGTGACGGTAAAGAACAAGTACCCTATTCCATTGATAGCAGACTTGTTTGACAGGCTGGCGAGAGCCTCGTATTTCACCAAGCTGGATCTGCGGTCTGGATATTGGCAAGTCAGGATTGCAGAAGGAGATGAGGGGAAAACCACGTGCATCACTCGCTATGGCTCCTACGAATTCTTGGTGATGCCATTCGGTTTGACTAATGCCCCTGCTACTTTCTGTAATTTAATGAATGATGTGTTTCATGACTTCATTGATCATTTTGTGGTTGTATATCTGGATGATATTGTTGTATATAGTGAGTCCTTGGAGGATCACTTGTCCCACCTGAGGTTGGTGTTGTCTAGGTTGAGAGAGCACCAATTATATGTGAAAAAAGGAAAAATGTGAGTTTGCCCGGCGTGAGATTATGTTCCTTGGGCATAGGGTGAGTCGAGGGCAAGTTAAAATGGATGAGAGAAAAGTCCAGGTAATAGTGGAGTGGGAGGCCCCTACCAAAGTGTCTGAGCTGAGATCCTTTCTTGGTTTGTCTAACTACTACAGGAAGTTTGTGCAGGGTTACTCCAAAAAGGTGGCCCCATTGACAGACTTACTCAAGAAGGATAGACCTTGGAGGTGGACCACAGATTGCCAAGAAGCCTTTGACAAATTGAAGGCAGCGGTGTCCA
>CM075454.1:244014-246514 GCA_037832335.1 Carallia pectinifolia | reverse complement strand
CCGACCAAGGAACGGATTGTTTGCACCTCGGACCGGCTCCCGTAGAACGCGCGTGGACATGGGCTGGGCATGTCCACCAGCAAGGCGGTGGGAAAATCGGCCAAGGCATTGGCCACCGAAGAAGGCTTGAAAATGGCAAATGAACGGATTGTTGGCCACTCGCACCAACTCGTCGAATGGGCGAGTGCTGGCCATGGCAGCAAGCCAGGCGACGGGAAAATCGGCCGGGGCATGAAACCGACCAAGGAACGGATTGTTGGCACCTCGGACCGGCTCCCGTAGGACGCGCGTGGACATGGGCTGGGCATGTCCACCAGCAAGGCGGTGGGAAAATCGGCCAAGGCATTGGCCACCGAAGAAGGCTTTAAAACGGCCAATGAACGGATTGTTGGCAACTCGCACCAACTCGTCGAATGGGCGAGTGCTGGCCATAGCAGCAAGCCAGGCGACGGGAAAATCGGCCGGGCCATGAAACCGACCAAGGAACGGATTGTTGGCACCTCGGACCGGCTCCCGTAGAAGGCGCGTGGACATGGGCTGGGCATGTCCACCAGCAAGTCGGTGGGAAAATCGGCCAAGGCATTGGCCACCGAAGAAGGCTTTAAAACGGCCAATGAACGGATTGTTGGCCACTCGCACCAACTCGTCGAATGGGCGAGTGCTGGACATGGCAGCAAGCCAGGCGACGGGAAAATCGGCCGGGGCATGAAACCGACCAAGGAACGGATTGTTGGCACCTAGGACCGGCTCCCGTAGAACGCGCGTGGACATGGGCTGGGCATGTCCACCAGCAAGGCGGTGGGAAAATCGGCCAAGGCATTGGCCACCGAAGAAGGCTTGAAAACGGCCAATGAACGGATTGTTGGCCACTCGCACCAACTCGTCGAATGGGCGAGTGCTGGCCATGGCAGCAAGCCAGGCGACGGGAAAATCGGCCGGGGCATGAAACCGACCAAGGAACGGATTGTTGGCACCTCGGACCGGCTCCCGTAGAACGCGCATGGACATGGGCTGGGCATGTCCACCAGCAAGGCGGTGGGAAAATCGGCCAAGGCATTGGCCACCGAAGAAGGCTTGAAAATGGCCAATGAACGGATTGTTGGCCACTCGCACCAACTCGTCGAATGGGCGAGTGCTGGCCATGGCAGCAAGCCAGGCGACGGGAAAATCGGCCGGGGCATGAAACCGACCAAGGAACGGATTGTTGGCACCTCGGACCGGCTCCCGTAGAACGCGCGTGGACATGGGCTGGGCATGTCCACCAGCAAGTCCGTGGGAAAATCGGCCAAGGCATTGGCCACCGAAGAAGGCTTGAAAACGGCCAATGAACGGATTGTTGGCCACTCGCACCAACTCGTCGAATGGGCATGTTCTGGGCATGTCAGCAACCAAGGGGACGGGAAAATCGGCCACGGCATGAAAACGGCCAAGGGATGGATTGCTGGTCACTTGCACCAACTCGCCTGCCCAGCAGCGGCACGCTGGGGAGAGCAGCACTCCCAGCGCGCCTGGCGTCGGGCTGCCGCGGGCGGGAGCAGTCCTCCCAGCGCGCGTGGGGTCGGGCTGCCGCGGGCGCGAGCAGCGCTCCCAGCGCGCGCGCGCGCAGCCAGCCCAGCGCGCCTGGAGTCGGGCTGCCGCGGGCGGGAGCAGGGCGCCCAGCGCGCGCGCGCAGCACTCCCAGCGCGCCTGGAGTCGTGCTGCCGCGGGCGCGATCAGCGCTCCCAGCGCGCGCGCGGGCATCCAGCCCAGCGCTCCCAGCACGCGCGCGCGCAGGCAGCCCAGCGCGCCTGGAGTCGGGCTGCCGCGGGCGTGAGGAGCGCTCCCAGCGCGCTGCTCGTCGGGATGCCGCGGGCGCTGGCAGTGCTCCCAGCGCGCGCTGCGGCACGCCCAGCGGGCTGCTCCCAGCGCGCGCGCGCGCAGCCAGCCCAGCGTGCTGTGCTTCGGGCTGCCGCGGGCGCTGGCAGTGCTCCCAGCGCCCCGCTCTCATTCTCGTCCCCCAATCGGTCCCCGTTTTTGGGTCAAATGAACAACCACATGCACCATAATTCCCCTCATATTTTTCTAGAGGTCCACAGAAAGTTTTGCTCAATTCCGCCCATTTTTCTATTTTTTACGATTTTTTGTATTTTTCGGCTTCGAAAAATAAAAAAAATACTTCCGGCTTCCGAAAAATTTTGAAATTTTTTCCCAAGGTCTATTACATTTTTCTCAGTGTTCCCACAAAATTTCAGCTCAAAACTCCAAGTATTCAATTTTTTTTGGGGGGTGTGACCACTCAAACATTCCAATGTCTCCTCCTACCAAAGGGTCCAAAACCTTAATGCTCTTTAGGGGGGAGGTGCATGTCTCACCCCCAACCAGCCTTGCTAGCTTCAAGCTAGTGGGCTTGTGGGGGATGTTGCTTGCACCTAGGTTGGTGAAACGATGTGGGGATGGAAAAGGATTGGTGCCGATGATCGGTGGACAAATTCCCCGATACTCCGACCGCGCCGGGCCCCCC
>CM075454.1:214014-216514 GCA_037832335.1 Carallia pectinifolia | reverse complement strand
GCGACGGGAAAATCGGCCGGGGCATGAAAACGGCCAAGGGACGGATTGCTGGCACCTCGGACCGGCTCCCGTAGAAGGCGCGTGGACATGGGCTGGGCATGTCCACCAGCAAGGCGGTGGGAAAATCGGCCAAGGCATTGGCCACCGAAGAAGGCTTGAAAACGGCCAATGAACGGATTGTTGGCCACTCGCACCAACTCGTCGAATGGGCGAGTGCTGGCCATGGCATCAAGCCAGGCGACGGGAAAATCGGCCGGGGCATGAAACTGACCAAGGAACGGATTGTTGGCACCTCGGACCGGCTCCCGTAGAACGCGCGTGGACAAGGGCTGGGCATGTCCACCAGCAAGGCGGTGGGAAAATCGGCCAAGGCATTGGCCACCGAAGAAGGCTTGAAAACGGCCAATGAACGGATTGTTGGCCACTCGCACCAACTCGTCGAATGGGCGAGTGCTGGCCATGGCAGCAAGCCAGGCGACGGGAAAATCGGCCGGGGCATGAAACCGACCAAGGAACGGATTGTTGGCACCTCGGACCGGCTCCCGTAGAAGGCGCGTGGACATGGGCTGGGCATGTCCACCAGCAAGGCGGTGGGAAAATCGGCCAAGGCATTGGCCACCGAAGAAGGCTTGAAAACGGCCAATGAACGGATTGTTGGCCACTCGCACCAACTCGTCGAATGGGCGAGTGCTGGCCATGGCAGCAAGCCAGGCGACGGGAAAATCGGCCGGGGCATGAAACCGACCAAGGAACGGATTGTTGGCACCTCGGACCGGCTCCCGTAGAACGCGCGTGGACATGGGCTGGGCATGTCCACCAGCAAGGCGGTGGGAAAATCGGCCAAGGTATTGGCCACCGAAGAAGGCTTGAAAACGGCCAATGAACGGATTGTTGGCCACTCGCACCAACTCGTCGAATGGGCATGTTCTGGGCATGTCAGCAACCAAGGGGACGGGAAAATCGGCCACGGCATGAAAACGGCCAAGGGATGGATTGCTGGCCACTTGCACCAACTCGCCTGCCCAGCAGCGGCACGCTGGGGAGAGCAGCACTCCCAGCGCGCCTGGCGTCGGGCTGCCGCGGGCGGGAGCAGTCCTCCCAGCGCGCGTGGGGTCAGGCTGCCGCGGGCGCGAGCAGCGCTCCCAGCGCGCGCGCGCGCGCAGCGAGCCCAGCGCGCCTGGAGTCGGGCTGCCGCGGGCGGGAGCAGTGCGCACAGCGCGCGCGCGCGCGCAGCCAGCCCAGCGCGCCTGGAGTCGGGCTGCCGCGGGCGCGAGCAGCGCTCCAAGCGCGCGCGCGCGCAGCCAGCCCAGCGCGCCTGGAGTCGGGCTGCCGCGGGCGGGAGCAGGGCGCCCAGCGCGCGCGCGCGCAGCCAGCCCAGCGCGCTTGGAGTCGGGCTGCCGCGGGCGGGAGCAGGGCGCCCAGCGCGCGCGCGCAGCACTCCCAGCGCGCCTGGAGTCGTGCTGCCGCGGGCGCGATCAGCGCTCCCAGCGCGCGCGCGCGCATCCAGCCCAGCGCTCCCAGCGCGCGCGCGCGCAGCCAGCCCAGCGCGCCTGGAGTCGGGCTGCCGCGGGCGGGAGCAGCGCTCCCAGCGCGCGCGCGCGCAGCCAGCCCAGCGCGCCTGGAGTCGGGCTGCCGCGGGCGGGAGCAGGGCGCCCAGCGCGCGCGCGCGCAGCCAGCCCAGCGCGCGTGGAGTCGGGCTGCCGCGGGCGGGCGCAGGGCGCCCAGCGCGCGCGCGCAGCACTCCCAGCGCGCCTGGAGTCGTGCTGCCGCGGGCGCGATCAGCGCTCCCAGCGCGCGCGCGCGCATCCAGCCCAGCGCTCCCAGCGCGCGCGCGCGCAGCAAGCCCAGCGCGCCTGGAGTCGGGCTGCCGCGGGCGCGAGCAGCGCTCCCAGCGCGCGCGCGCGCAGCCAGCCCAGCGCGCCTGGAGTCGGGCTGCCGCGGGCGGGAGCAGGGCGCCCAGCGCGCGCGCGCGCAGCCAGCCCAGCGCGCTTGGAGTCGGGCTGCCGCGGGCGGGAGCAGGGCGCCCAGCGCGCGCGCGCAGCACTCCCAGCGCGCCTGGAGTCGTGCTGCCGCGGGCGCGATCAGCGCTCCCAGCGCGCGCGCGCGCATCCAGCCCAGCGCTCCCAGCGCGCGCGCGCGCAGCAAGCCCAGCGCGCCTGGAGTCGGGCTGCCGCGGGCGCGAGCAGCGCTACCAGCGCGCGCGCGCGCAGCCAGCCCAGCGCGCCTGGAGTCGGGCTGCCGCGGGCGTGAGGAGCGCTCCCAGCGCGCGCGCGCGCTGCCAGCCCTGCCCTCCCAGCGCGCGCGCGCGCAGCCAGCCCAGCGCGCTGTGCGTCGGGCTGCCGCGGGCGCTGGCAGTGCTCCCAGCGCGCGCTGCGGCACGCCCAGCGGGCTGCTCCCAGCGCGCGCGCGCGCAGCCAGCCCAGCGTGCTGTGCGTCGGGCTGCCGCGGGCGCTGGCAGTGCTCCCAGCGCCCCGCTCTCATTCTCGTCCCCCGATCGGTC
>CM075454.1:191514-194014 GCA_037832335.1 Carallia pectinifolia | reverse complement strand
GCCAATGAACGGATTGTTGGCCACTCGCACCAACTCGTCGAATGGGCGAGTGCTGGCCATGGCAGCAAGCCAGGCGACGGGAAAATCGGCCGGGGCATGAAAACGGCCAAGGGACGGATTGCTGGCACCTCGGACCGGCTCCCGTAGAAGGCGCGTGGACATGGGCTGGGCATGTCCACCAGCAAGGCGGTGGGAAAATCGGCCAAGGCATTGGCCACCGAAGAAGGCTTGAAAACGGCCAATGAACGGATTGTTGGCCACTCGCACCAACTCGTCGAATGGGCGAGTGCTGGCCATGGCAGCAAGCCAGGCGACGGGAAAATCGGCCGGGGCATGAAACCGACCAAGGAACGGATTGTTGGCACCTCGGACCGGCTCCCGTAGAACGCGCGTGGACATGGGCTGGGCATGTCCACCAGCAAGGCGGTGGGAAAATCGGCCAAGGCATTGGCCACCGAAGAAGGCTTGGAAACGGCCAATGAACGGATTGTTGGCCACTCGCACCAACTCGTCGAATGGGCGAGTGCTGGCCATGGCAGCAAGCCAGGCGACGGGAAAATCGGCCGGGGCATGAAACCGACCAAGGAACGGATTGTTGGCACCTCGGACCGGCTCCCGTAGAACGCGCGTGGACATGGGCTGGGCATGTCCACCAGCAAGGCGGTGGGAAAATCGGCCAAGGTATTGGCCACCGAAGAAGGCTTGAAAACGGCCAATGAACGGATTGTTGGCCACTCGCACCAACTCGTCGAATGGGCATGTTCTGGGCATGTCAGCAACCAAGGGGACGGGAAAATCGGCCACGGCATGAAAACGGCCAAGGGATGGATTGCTGGCCACTTGCACCAACTCGCCTGCCCAGCAGCGGCACGCTGGGGAGAGCAGCACTCCCAGCGCGCCTGGCGTCGGGCTGCCGCGGGCGGGAGCAGTCCTCCCAGCGCGCGTGGGGTCGGGCTGCCGCGGGCGCGAGCAGCGCTCCCAGCGCGCGCGCGCGCAGCGAGCCCAGCGCGCCTGGAGTCGGGCTGCCGCGGGCGGGAGCAGTGCGCACAGCGCGCGCGCGCGCGCAGCCAGCCCAGCGCGCCTGGAGTCGGGCTGCCGCGGGCGGGAGCAGTGCGCACAGCGCGCGCGCGCGCGCGCAGCCAGCCCAGCGCGCCTGGAGTCGGGCTGCCGCGGGCGGGAGCAGCGCTCCCAGCGCGCGCGCGCGCAGCCAGCCCAGCGCGCCTGGAGTCGGGCTGCCGCGGGCGGGAGCAGGGCGCCCAGCGCGCGCGCGCGCAGCCAGCCCAGCGCGCTTGGAGTCGGGCTGCCGCGGGCGGGAGCAGGGCGCCCAGCGCGCGCGCGCAGCACTCCCAGCGCGCCTGGAGTCGTGCTGCCGCGGGCGCGATCAGCGCTCCCAGCGCGCGCGCGCGCATCCAGCCCAGCGCTCCCAGCGCGCGCGCGCGCAGCAAGCGCAGCGCGCCTGGAGTCGGGCTGCCGCGGGCGGGAGCAGCGCTCCCAGCGCGCGCGCGCGTAGCCAGCCCAGCGCGCCTGGAGTCGGGCTGCCGCGGGCGGGAGCAGGGCGCCCAGCGCGCGCGCGCGCAGCCAGCCCAGCGCGCTTGGAGTCGGGCTGCCGCGGGCGGGAGCAGGGCGCCCAGCGCGCGCGCGCAGCACTCCCAGCGCGCCTGGAGTCGTGCTGCCGCGGGCGCGATCAGCGCTCCCAGCGCGCGCGCGCGCATCCAGCCCAGCGCTCCCAGCGCGCGCGCGCGCAGCAAGCCCAGCGCGCCTGGAGTCGGGCTGCCGCGGGCGCGAGCAGCGCTCCCAGCGCGCGCGCGCGCAGCCAGCCCAGCGCGCCTGGAGTCGGGCTGCCGCGGGCGTGAGGAGCGCTCCCAGCGCGCGCGCGCGCTGCCAGCCCTGCCCTCCCAGCGCGCGCGCGCGCAGCCAGCCCAGCGCGCTGCGCGTCGGGCTGCCGCGGGCGCTGGCAGTGCTCCCAGCGCGCGCTGCGGCACGCCCAGCGGGCTGCTCCCAGCGCGCGCGCGCGCAGCCAGCCCAGCGTGCTGTGCGTCGGGCTGCCGCGGGCGCTGGCAGTGCTCCCAGCGCCCCGCTCTCATTCTCGTCCCCCGATCGGTCCCCGTTTTTGGGTCAAATGAACAACCACATGCACCATAATTCCCCTCATATTTTTCTAGAGGTCCACAGAAAGTTTTGCTCAATTCCGCCCATTTTTCTATTTTTTACGATTTTTTGTATTTTTCGGCTTCGAAAAATAAAAAAAATATTTCCGGCTTCCGAAAAATTTTGAAAATTTTTCCCAAGGTCTATTACATTTTTCTCAGTGTTCCCACAAAATTTCAGCTCAAAACTCCAAGTATTCAATTTTTTTTGGGGGGTGTGACCACTCAAACATTCCAATGTCTCCTCCTACCAAAGGGTCCAAAACCTTAATGCTCTTTAGGGGGGAGGTGCATGTCTCACCCCCAACCAGCCTTGCTAGCTTCAAGCTAGTGGGCTTGTGGGGGATGTTGCT
>CM075454.1:159014-161514 GCA_037832335.1 Carallia pectinifolia | reverse complement strand
AAGCCAGGCGACGGGAAAATCGGCCGGGGCATGAAACCGCCCAAGGAACGGATTGTTGGCACCTCGGACCGGCTCCCGTAGAAGGCGCGTGGACATGGGCTGGGCATGTCCACCAGCAAGGCGGTGGGAAAATCGGCCAAGGCATTGGCCACCGAAGAAGGCTTGAAAACGGCCAATGAACGGATTGTTGGCCACTCGCACCAACTCGTCGAATGGGCGAGTGCTGGCCATGGCAGCAAGCCAGGCGACGGGAAAATCGGCCGGGGCATGAAACCGACCAAGGAACGGATTGTTGGCACCTCGGACCGGCTCCCGTAGAACGCGCGTGGACATGGGCTGGGCATGTCCACCAGCAAGGCGGTGGGAAAATCGGCCAAGGCATTGGCCACCGAAGAAGGCTTGAAAACGGCCAATGAACGGATTGTTGGCCACTCGCACCAACTCGTCGAATGGGCGAGTGCTGGCCATGGCAGCAAGCCAGGCGACGGGAAAATCGGCCGGGGCATGAAACCGACCAAGGAACGGATTGTTGGCACCTCGGACCGGCTCCCGTAGAACGCGCGTGGACATGGGCTGGGCATGTCCACCAGCAAGGCGGTGGGAAAATCGGCCAAGGCATTGGCCACCGAAGAAGGCTTGAAAACGGCCAATGAACGGATTGTTGGCCACTCGCACCAACTCGTCGAATGGGCGAGTGCTGGCCATGGCAGCAAGCCAGGCGACGGGAAAATCGGCCGGGGCATGAAACCGACCAAGGAACGGATTGTTGGCACCTCGGACCGGCTCCCGTAGAACGCGCGTGGACATGGGCTGGGCATGTCCACCAGCAAGGCGGTGGGAAAATCGGCCAAGGCATTGGCCACCGAAGAAGGCTTGAAAACGGCCAATGAACGGATTGTTGGCCACTCGCACCAACTCGTCGAATGGGCATGTTCTGGGCATGTCAGCAACCAAGGGGACGGGAAAATCGGCCAAGGGATGGATTGCTGGCCACTTGCACCAACTCGCCTGCCCAGCAGCGGCACGCTGGGGAGAGCAGCACTCCCAGCGCGCCTGGCGTCGGGCTGCCGCGGGCGGGAGCAGTCCTCCCAGCGCGCGTGGGGTCGGGCTGCCGCGGGCGCGAGCAGCGCTCCCAGCGCGCGCGCGCGCAGCGAGCCCAGCGCGCCTGGAGTCGGGCTGCCGCGGGCGGGAGCAGTGCGCACAGCGCGCGCGCGCGCGCAGCCAGCCCAGCGCGCCTGGAGTCGGGCTGCCGCGGGCGGGAGCAGTGCGCACAGCGCGCGCGCGCGCGCAGCCAGCCCAGCGCGCCTGGAGTCGGGCTGCCGCGGGCGGGAGCAGCGCTCCCAGCGCGCGCGCGCGCAGCCAGCCCAGCGCGCCTGGAGTCGGGCTGCCGCGGGCGGGAGCAGGGCGCCCAGCGCGCGCGCGCGCAGCCAGCCCAGCGCGCTTGGAGTCGGGCTGCCGCGGGCGGGAGCAGGGCGCCCAGCGCGCGCGCGCAGCACTCCCAGCGCGCCTGGAGTCGTGCTGCCGCGGGCGCGATCAGCGCTCCCAGCGCGCGCGCGCGCATCCAGCCCAGCGCTCCCAGCGCGCGCGCGCGCAGCAAGCGCCAGCGCGCCTGGAGTCGGGCTGCCGCGGGCGGGAGCAGCGCTCCCAGCGCGCGCGCGCGCAGCCAGCCCAGCGCGCCTGGAGTCGGGCTGCCGCGGGCGGGAGCAGGGCGCCCAGCGCGCGCGCGCGCAGCCAGCCCAGCGCGCCTGGAGTCGGGCTGCCGCGGGCGGGAGCAGGGCGCCCAGCGCGCGCGCGCAGCACTCCCAGCGCGCCTGGAGTCGTGCTGCCGCGGGCGCGATCAGCGCTCCCAGCGCGCGCGCGCGCATCCAGCCCAGCGCTCCCAGCGCGCGCGCGCGCAGCAAGCCCAGCGCGCCTGGAGTCGGGCTGCCGCGGGCGCGAGCAGCGCTCCCAGCGCGCGCGCGCGCAGCCAGCCCAGCGCGCCTGGAGTCGGGCTGCCGCGGGCGTGAGGAGCGCTCCCAGCGCGCGCGCGCGCTGCCAGCCCTGCCCTCCCAGCGCGCGCGCGCGCAGCCAGCCCAGCGCGCTGCGCGTCGGGCTGCCGCGGGCGCTGGCAGTGCTCCCAGCGCGCGCTGCGGCACGCCCAGCGGGCTGCTCCCAGCGCGCGCGCGCGCAGCCAGCCCAGCGTGCTGTGCGTCGGGCTGCCGCGGGCGCTGGCAGTGCTCCCAGCGCCCCGCTCTCATTCTCGTCCCCCGATCGGTCCCCGTTTTTGGGTCAAATGAACAACCACATGCACCATAATTCCCCTCATATTTTTCTAGAGGTCCACAGAAAGTTTTGCTCAATTCCGCCCATTTTTCTATTTTTTACGATTTTTTGTATTTTTCGGCTTCGAAAAATAAAAAAAATATTTCCGGCTTCCGAAAAATTTTGAAAATTTTTCCCAAGGTCTATTACATTTTTCTCAGTGTTCCCACAAAATTTCAGCTCAAAACTCCAAGTATTC
>CM075454.1:125000-138014 GCA_037832335.1 Carallia pectinifolia | reverse complement strand
GGCAAGGAGTTTGATTTTGTTGTTGTTGCCGTCTCGCCTTTTATTCTTGTGCAGGTAAGGAGTATGCTTTGTTGTTGCTATCTCGCCTTTTAAACTCGTGCTGGTAAGGAGTATACTTTACTGCCGCCATCTTGCCTTTTTTACTCGTGCGAGTAAAGAGTATGCTTTTGTTGTTCTTGCTTGCCCGCACAAGTATAAAAGGCGAGACGTCGACAACAAACCATATTCCTTACTCGTATGAGCATAAAAGGATGGACAACAACAACAAAGCATGCTCATTGCTTGCACAAGTATAAAAGGTGAGCCAGCAACAACAACAAAACTGGACTCCTTGCCCGTACGAGTATAAAAGGGGAGATGACAACAACAACAAAAGCATACTCCTTGCTCGCACGAGTATAAAAGGCTTGTCAGCAACAGCAAAGCATACTCCTTGCTCGAAGGAGTATAAAAGGCGAGTCAGTAATAATAGGAAAACTAGAATCCTTGCCTGAACAAGCATACAAGGCGAGACATCAACATCAACAAAAACAGACTCCGTGCCCACAAGAGCATAAATGACAAAAAGTAAAACAACAAAATTATGCTCCTTGCCAGCACTAGTATAAAAGGCATGACGACAATAATAGCAAAGCAGACTCCTAACCTGCACGAGTATAAAAGGTGAGATGGCAACAACAGTAAGAGCAGAGTCTTTGCCCGCAAGAGCAAAAAAGGCGACAAGTACAACAACAAAACCAGACCCCTTGCCCACGTGAGCATAAAAGGTGAGACAGCAACAACAACAAAAGTATATTTTTTGCCTGCAAGAGTATAAAAGGCGAAAAGCACATTAACAAAAGTGCACTCCTTGCCCGCACGAGTAGAAAAGGCAACACAGTAACAACAGAAAAGCAGACTCTTTGCCCGCATGACTTAAAAGGCTAAATGCCAGCAACAACAAAAGTAGACTCCTTCGCTAAACGAGTATAAAAGGCGACAATTCAACAACAAGGCATGTTGCTTGCCTCATGAGAATAAAAGGTGACACTGCAACAACAACAAAACTAGACTCCTTGCCTGTATCAGTATAAAAGGCGAGAAGGCAACATCAACAAATGCATACTCCCTGCCAGCACGAGTATGAAAGGAGAGATAGCAATAGCAAAGCCTACCACTTGCTCGCATGAGTATAAAAGATGAGACGGCAGCAACAACAAAACCAGACACCTTGCCCATACGAGCATAAAAGGGGAGGTGGCAACAAAGTATACTCCTTGCTCGCACGAGTATAAAAGACGAGACGATACAACAAAGCATCCTCCTTACTCGCACGAGTATAAAATGTGAGATGGCAACAACAAAGTATGCTGCTTGCCCGTACAAGTGTAAAAGGCAAGACAGCAACAACAACAAGACTAGACTCCTTGCCCGTATGAGTGTAAAAGGAGAGGTGACAATAACAACAAAAGTAGACTCTTTGCCTACATTAATATAAAAGGCGAAAAGCACAAAAATAAAAGCATACTTCGTGCCCACATGAGTATAAACGGCAAGACGATAATAATAGCAAAGCAGTCGCCTAGCTCTGGCAAGTATAGAAGGCGAGACGACAGCAACAACAAAAGCAGACTCCTTACCCACAAGAGTATAAAAGGCAAGGCCTTGACAACAAAACGTACTCCTTGCTTGCTGGAGTATAAATGCCGAGACGACAAGAACAAAGGTTGCTGCTTGCCCGTACGAGTATAAAAACAAGATGGCAATAACAGTCAAAGTAGACTCCTTGCTCGCAAGGTTATAAAAGGCAAAAAAATGCAAAAATAAAAGTATAATCCTTGCCTGCAAAAGCATAAAAGGCGAGACAGTGACAATAGCAAAGTAGGCTGCCAACTTGCACGAGTACAAAATGTGAGACAGTAACAATAGCAAAATTAGACTCCTTGTGCGTAGATATATAAAAGGCAAAAAGCAAAAAAGTAAATGTATACTCCTTGCCTATACGAGTATAAAATGGTAGACGGTAGCAACAGCAAAGCAAAAGCCTAAAGTTCACGAGTATAAAAGGCAAAGCGGCAATAGCAACAGAAGCAGACTCCTTACCCACAAGAGTATGCAAGGCAGGACGACAACAACAAAGCATACTCCTTGCACTCATGAGTATAAACGGCAAGACGGCAACAACAAAGCAAACTCCTTACTCACACGAGTGTAAAATCCAAGACGGCAGCAACAAAGCATGCTTCTAGCCCGCACAAATATGAAAGGCAAGATGACAACAACAATGAAACCTGACCCCTTACCCACACAAGTATAAAAGCGTGACGGCGACAAGGTCGGTTGGCGGTGCAACCCTCGAGGGGATCCCACAAAGTTAGCTTCCTTGCACCTTAAGGGTTTACTCGCCCATTGACTCGCACACATGTCAGACTCCTTGGTCCGTGTTTCAACATGGGTCAAATGGCGAGCCCACATGCCGACGCCTGGAGCACGCGGTTACGGAGGCACGCCGTGACGGCGTGCGCTGTGTCCACAATTGCAAGGGCGACATCTCCTCAGGTGTTTCAAGGGCCCGGGATTGGGTCGCCTCTACAATCCGCATCGGTCCACGCCCCGAGACGATCGGCGGACCAGCGAGGCGCATCGCCGGCCCCCATTCCCTTCCCTCCCGACAATTTCAAGCACTCTTTGACTCTCTTTTCAAAGTCCTTTTCATCTTTCCCTCGCGGTACTTGTTCGCGATCGGTCTCTCGCCTATATTTAGCCTTGGACAGAATTTATAGCCCGATTGGGGCTACAATCCCAAACAACCCGACTCACAGACAGCGCATCGTTGTGCAACAGGGTTCAGGCACGATGAGGCTCTCACCCTCTCTGGTGCCCCCTTCCAAGGGACTTGGGCCCCGTCCGCCGCTGAGGACGCTTCTCCAGACTACAATTCGGACACCGGGGGGGCCCGATTCTCAAGGTGGGCTGTTTCTGGTTCGCTCGCTGTTACTAAGGAAATCCTCGTAAGTTTGTTTTCCTCTACTTATTGATATGCTTGAACTCAGCTGTTGATCCTGCCTGACCTGGGGTCGCAATGTGAGAAAGGGTCGGGTTCGTAAGAGTACGGAGCGACAACGCGGCCTCAGGACACTGTGCCAGGGTCTATCAGCCACTGTTGTCGAGGCGAACGTCGTCAAGGACATGGTTTTTGGGCCAACCGCGATGTCGGGCACACGGGAGGCCATCTTCTGCCACCAAACGTAACCCCATCAATTCGGTGGTGGGGTGGACAATGTTGTGTGAGACCCAAGCAAACATGCTCTTGGCCAAAAGGCTTCTAGCGCAACTTGCGTTCAAAGACTCGATGGTTCATGGGATTCTACAATTCACACCAGGTATCGCATTTCGCTACGTTCTTCATCAATGCGAGAGCAGAGATATCCGTTGCAGTGAGTCATTTAGATTCTCACTGTGGAGGTCCAATGCCACGACCGCGCTCTGTTCCCGGGAAGACGGGGCATTTCCTTTCAATTTTTCATTTCCTTGGCACGACCTGCGCCGGGGTTTTGTTGTTCGTGTCGTAGGGCCGATCGTTGAGCGGCCGGCCTCACAATAGACGCTGCAGCTTGCAGGTGCCCATGGACCAATGCACGCCCAGCGTTCTGTGATGTTAACTTGTTCGCGGGTCATTCTGCTGGGTAGAGGTTTTGAGAATGATCCTTCCACAGGTTCATCTACGGAAACCTTGTTACGACTTCTCCTTCTTCTAATAAGGTTCAGTGGACTTCTCGCGACGTCGCCGGCGGCGAATCGCCTAGGTCGCCGCGATTCGAACACTTCATCGGACCATTCAATCGATAGGAGTGACAGATGATGTGTAAAAAGGGCAAGGACGTAGTCAACGCGAGCTGATGACTCGCGATGATCTATCCCCATCACGATGAAATTTCAAAGATTACCTGGGCTTGTCGACCAAGGCTATAGACTTGTTGAATATATCAGTGTAGCGTGCGTGCAGCCCATAACATCTAAGGGCATCACAGACCTGTTATTGCCTCAAACTTCCTTGCCTAGAAGGCCATAGTCCCTCTAAGAAGCTGGCCACAGAGGATCACCTCCGCATCTGAGAGTAGATATCTAACTCTCTCAATTAGTGTTCTGTTCATCCTTTTAGCTAAGTCATTCAATTGTGGTGTC
This sequence comes from Carallia pectinifolia, assembly GCA_037832335.1. Taxonomy (NCBI): domain Eukaryota; kingdom Viridiplantae; phylum Streptophyta; class Magnoliopsida; order Malpighiales; family Rhizophoraceae; genus Carallia; species Carallia pectinifolia. Next base: position 133,850 of record CM075454.1, on the reverse strand, counting down.
TAGGGAGGTGTCCTCTTGTATTGAATCCCATGAGCCTGACAATATTCATCAAATGGGTGACTGTACTCACCACTATTATCAGTACGGACACATTTCAACTTCTTTCCTGTTTGTCTCTCAATCAAGGCATAAAATTTTTTGAAAATATCAACAACCTGATCCTTAGTCTTCAAGTTATCGACCCAATGCCTCTTAGAGTGATCATCAATAAAAGTCACAAAATAAAGAGCACCACTAAGTGTGTGTGCCTTCAAAAGACCACAGACATCAAAATGCACCAACTCAAGCAACTTTGACTTCCTAGAAGGTGGGTGACTCTTGAATGTAACTCTAGTTTGTTTCATAGCCAAACAGTGAGGACACTTTTTCAAAACTGCACACCTCAAACCTAGAAGCTGGTTTTTCTCTGTCAAGTAATTATCCCATTTTCACTCATATGGCTGAGCCGCTTTTACCACAACTCAGTGGTTTTCTCATTCGCCACTGCATTCACAACATTTCTGAAGATGAAAGCTTGTATGATATATAAACTAGAGCATTTTTTAACATCGACCACAATCAGGGAGCCTTTAATAAGTTTCCACTAACCATCACTGAAGAGACTGTAATATGCAGGCATTAAGTATGTTTTTGTCGTTGGACTTTTTGCCTTTTATAAACTTGCAGGCAAGGAGTCTACTTTTCTTGTTGTTGCTGTCTCGCTTTTTATACTCGTGCAGGCAAGGATACTAGTTTTGTTGCTGTTATCGACTCACTTTTTATACTCGTACGGGCAAGCAGTATGTTTTTGTTGTTGTTGCCGTCCCGCCTTTTATACTCATGCAGTCTCGTGTTTTATACTCGTGCAGGCAGGGCGTCTAGTTTTGTTGTTGTTCCTATCTGGCCTTTTATACTCGTGCGGGTAAGGGACATGCTTTGTTATTGTCGTCTCATCTTTTATACTGTTGCAGGCAAGGAGTATGCTTTGTTGTTGCCGTCTCACCTCTTATACTCATGCGTGCAAGGAGTATGCTTTTGTTGTCGTTGCCATCTCCCCTTTTATACTCGCATGGGCAAGGAGTCTGCTTCCATTGTAGTTGTCCTCTTACTTTTTGTGCTTGGTTGGGTAAGGACTATAGTTTTCTTGTTGTACTTGTAGTCCTTACACTCTTATGGGTAAGGAGCTTGCTTTTGTTGTCGTTGTCATCTCGCCTTTCATAATTGTGTGGTCTAATCTTTTATACTCTCATGGGCAAGGAGTCTGGTTTTGTTGTTGTTGCTGTATCGCCTTTTACACTCGTCCAGGTTAGGTGCATGCTTTGTTGTTGCCGTCTCAGCTTTTATACTCTTGTTGGCAAGGTGTATGCTTTGCTATTCTATCTCACCTTTTATACCCATGCGTGCAAGGAGTATACTTTTGTTGTTGTTGCCGTCTCACCTTTTATACCCACATGGGTAAGGAGTCTGCTTTTGTTGTAGTTGTCCTTTTACCTTTTATACTCAGTCGGGTAAGGAGTATACTTTTGTTGTTGTACTTATCCTCCTTTACACTATTACGGGCAAGGAGTCTGCTTTTCTTGTTGTTGCCGTCTTGCCTCTTATACTCGTTTAGGCTAGGTGTCTGCTTTGCTGTTGTTACTGTCTCACCTTTTATACTAGTGGAGGCAAAGAGCATACTTTTGTTGTTATACTTTTTGCCTTTTATACTCTTACGGGTAAGGAGTCTGTTGTTGTTGTTATTATTGTCTCGCCTTATATTCCCGTGCAGGCAGGGCATTTGGTTTGTTGTTGCTATCATCTTGTCTTTTATACTCGTGCAAGTAAAGAGTGTACAATTGTTGTTGTAGCTCTTGGTTTTTATGCTCTTGCAGGCAAGGAGTCTGGTTTTGTTATTGTTGTCGTCTCGCCTTTTATACTCATGCGGGTAAAGAGTATGCATTGCTATTGTCGTGTTGCCTTTTATATTCTTGTTGGCAGCGAGTATGCATTTATTGTTGTTGTAGTCTTGCCTTTCATACTCGTATGAGCAAGAAGCCCGTTTTTGTTGTTGTTAATGTGTTGCCTTTTATTCTCGTGCAGGCAAGCAGCATGCTTTGTTGTTATCGTCTTCTTATTTATACCCATCGGGCAAGGAGTATGCTTTGTTATTGCAGTCTTGCCTTTTATACTCTTGTAGGTAAGGAGTCTGCTTTTGTTGTTGTTGATGTCTAGCCTTTTAATTCATGCGGGCTAGGAGTCAATTTTGTTGTGGTTACCGTGTTTCCTTTTATAGTCACGCAGGCAAGGAGCCTACTTTAGTTGTTTTACTTTTTGCCTTTTTAACTCTTGTAGGCAAAGAGTCTACTTTTACTGCAGTTGTTGTCTCGACTTTTATGCTTGGGCAGGCAACAAGTCTGGTTTTGTTGTTGTACTTGTTGCCTTTTTTACTCTTGCGAGCAAGAAGTTTGTTTTTGTTGTTGTTGCCGTCACGCCTTTTACACTCGTGCGCGTTAGGAGTCTGCTTTGTTGTTGTTATCGCCTCGCCTTTTATACTCATGTGGGCATTGAGTATGCTTTTGTTGTTGGACTTTTTGCCTTTTATACTCTTGCGGGCAAAGAGTCTACTTTTGTTCTTGTTGCTATCTTGCCTTTTATACTCGTGTGGGCAACGATATTAGTTTTGTTGTTGTTACCGACTCGACTTTTATACTCATGCAGGTAAGGAGTATGCTTTGTCGTTGTCGTCTCGCCTTTTATTCTTGTGAGTGCAAGGAGTATGCTTTTGCTGTTGTTGTCGTCTTTCCTTTTATACTCGCACGTCCAAGGAGTCTGCTTTTATTGTAGTTGTCCTCTTGCCTTTTATACTCTTACGACTAAAGCATATGCTTTGCTATTGTCGTTTCACCTTTTATACTCATGCGATCAAGGAGTATGCTGTGGTTGATCTTCTGAGAAGGGTTCGAGTGAGAGCATGCCTTTCGAGAACCAAAAGATGGTGAACTATGCCTGAGTGGGGCGAAGCCAGAGGAAACTCTGGTGGATGCCCGTAGCGATACTAACGTGCAAATCGTTCGTCTGACTTGGGTATAGGAGCGAAAGACTAATCGAACCATCTATTAGCTGGTTCCCTCCGAAGTTTTCCTCAGGATAGTTGGGTCTCGGTGCGTGTTCTATCAGGTAAAGCCAATGATTAGAGGCATCAGGGGTGCAAAACCGTCGACCTATTCTCAAACTTTAAATAGGTAGAACGGTTCGACTGCTCTGTTGAGCCGTGCCACAGAATCGAGAGCCCCAAGTGGGTCATTTTTGGTAAGCAGAACTGGCGATGCGAGATGAACCGGAAGTTGGGATACGGTGCCCAACAGTGCGCTAACCTAGATCCCACAAAGGGTGTTGGTTGATTAAGACAGTAAGACGGTTGACATGGAAATCGAAATCCGCTAAGGTGTTTGTAACAACTCACCTGCCGAATCAACTAGCCCCGAAAAAGGTTGACGCTGAGGCGTGCGACCCACACCCAGCCGTCGGGGCAAGGGCCAAGCCCCAATCAGTAGGAAGGCGTGGCGGTCGCTGCAAAACCCTAGGCACGATCTAGGGCAGAGCGGCCGTCGGTGCAAATCTTGGTGGTAGTAGCAAATATTCAAATGAGAACTTTGGAGGCCGAAGAGGGGAAAGGTTCTATGTGAACGGCACTTGCAGGTGAAGCAATGGAACTCGGTGAAATTCTGGAGGATGCAAATTTCACAGTGTTCCAGACATTGGCGCTCCATGAGCAATACATAATCGATCTGCAGCGGCAACAAGAGGTGGTGGCCTCTTCAAAAATAGCTTTTTGGCTTGAGAAGATGGCAGCAGAAATAGCCATCCTCAAGAAGGCTGTGGCCTCTCAACCAAACAGAGGTGTCATAGAGGGCTCGACCAAGATGAAGGTGTCGGAGCCTAAAGCCTTCAAGAGAGCGAGGGATGCCAAAGAGATCGAGAATTTTCTGTGGGATATGGAGCAGTACTTCAAAGCTGCCCGAGTGCCAGATGACGAGAAGGTCAATCTGACGAGCATGTATCTAGCCAAGGATGCCAAGCTGTTGTGGCAAACTCGGTTGGATGACGATGCAAGTGTAGGCAGGCCTAAGATCGAGATGTGGTAAAGCCTAAAGGAGGAGTTGAAGGACCAGTTCTTACCCTACAACACGTCATGTGTTGCGAGGGAATCCTTGAAGAAGTTGAGGCAGAGTGGTAAAGTGCGTGACTACGTGAAGGAATTCAGTTCCTTGATGCTTGACATCCGCAACATGTTGGATGAGGACAAGCTTTTCAACTTCCTATCCGGTCTTCAACCTTGGGCTCAACTCGAGCTTAGAAGGCAAGGTGTGAAGGACCTTCCTTCAACAATGGCTGCGGCTGATGGTTTAGTTGATTTTTGGATCAACAAGTCTCCTGCTTCTGATGCTGGGAAGCATCCCAAGGATAAGGACAAAAAGAAGATGGAGGGCAAGAAGGATAAGCACAACGGTGACGAAAAAGATAAAGGCAAAGCTGTCTACCAAGAACAAGGTAAAAACAAAACTAACTCGGGTTGTTTCATATGTAATGGACCACACAGGGCTTAGGAGTGCCCCAAGCGGCACAGTAATAGACCACATAGTGCCATAGTTGCTGAGGAGAGTGGCCTCTCAGATGATGTTGGCCCCTCTTGTGTCAATCCTCTGCAGTTTGTCAGTACTGTGCAAGCTGGACGTGCCCCACAATACGACTTGATGTATGTGAAGATCGGGCTCAGTAATAAAGAGTTGATGGCCATGGCCAACACTGGAGCTACCCACAACTTTGTTGCTCAGAGAATAGTGGAGTCACTGGGTCTGAAAGTCACCAAGACCGGGAGTCGAATGAAAGCAGTCAACTCGGTAGCCCTGGAGGTGCTTGGCACGGCATTGGAAGTGCAGGTAACTATGGGCAATTGGTCTGCTAATCTTAACTTCACTGTGGTTTCGTTAGATGATTTTGATATCATACTGGGAGTTGATTTCTTTGTGAGCGCAAAATTTACTCTGTTGCCTCACTTGGGTGGTCTCACGATCATGCATGAGGATCATCCATGTTTCGTTGCTGGAACGTTCACTCCTTCTTCCAGTATTGCTGGGAAGTCAGGTGGTATGTAATCAGCTATGCAGGTGAAGCATGGGCTGAAGAAGGGAGAAGTCACCTACCTTGCGTCTTTGATGGAGATCAAAGAAGGTATGGTTGCGGAGGTGCCTGACAATGTAGCAGATATGTTGGGAAAGTTCACTGACGTGATGCCTCCTGAACTCCCCAAGTGTCCTCCCCCGAGGAGTGCCATTGACCACAAGATCGATTTGGTGCCCAATTCCAAACCACCAGCACAAGCCCCATATTGTATGAGTCCACTGGAATTGGCAGAACTAAGGAAGCAGTTGACAGAGTTGCTGGATGTAGTCCTAATTCAGCCCTCCAAAGCGCCATATGGTGCCCCGATGTTGTTTCAGAGGAAACACGATGGCTCCTTGCGGATGTGTGTTGATTACAGGGCTCTGAACAAGGTGACGGCAAAGAATAAGTACCTTATCCCATTGATAACGGATTTGTTTGACAGGCTGGCGAGAGCCTTGTATTTCACCAAGCTGGATCTACGGTCTAGATATTGGCAAGTCAGGATTACAGAAGGAGATGAGGGGAAAACCACGTGCATCACTCGCTATGGCTCCTACGAATTCTTAGTGATGCCATTCGGTTTGACTAACGCCCCTGCTACTTTCTGTAATTTAATGAATGATGTATTTCATGACTTTATTGATCATTTTATGGTAGTATATCTGGATGATATTGTTGTGTATAGTGAGTCGTTGGAGCATCACTTGTCCCACCTGAGGTTGGTGTTGTCTAGGCTGAGAGAGCACCAATTATATGTTTGAAAGGAAAAATGCGAGTTTGCCAGGCGAGAGAGTATGTTCCCTGGGCATAGGCTCAGTCGAGGGCAAGTTAAAATGGACAAGAGAAAAGTCCAGGTAATAGTGGAGTGGAAGGCCCCTACCAAAGTGTCTGAGTTGAGATCCTTTCTTGGTTTGTCTAACTATTACAGTAAGTTCGTGCAGGGTTACTCCAAAAAGGTGACCCCATTGACATTCTTACTCAAGAAGGATAGACCTTGGAGGTGGACCACAGATTGCCAAGAAGCCTTTGACAAATTGAAGGCAGCAGTGTCCACGGAGCTGGTCCTAAGGCTGCCTGATTTCGAGTTGCCTTTAAGTGTGCTAACTAAAGCCTCGGACAAAGCCATTTGTGGTGTGTTGGTGCAGGAAGGCCACCTCATTGCCTATGAGAGCTGAAAGCTCAATGATGCAAAGCAGCGGTACTCAGCCCACGAGAAGGAGATGCTGGTAGTGGTGCATTGCCTTCGCAGATGGAGGGTGTATTTGTTGGGTACCAGGTTCGTGGTTCGGACCAACAATGTGGCTAACACATTCTTTTACACTCAGAAGAAACTTTCTGCACAACAGGCACGGTGGAAGGAGTTCTTGGCTAAGTACGATTTTACTTGAGAAGACAAGCCAGGAAGGCAAAATCTGGTGGTAGATGCCCTAAGTCGCCGACAAGTGCAAGAGACGGTTGCTGCCCTCACTCAAGTGCAGAGTGACTTGCTAGAAAAAATCAGGGATCAGGCCCCACATGATGCCACATATCAGCAAGTGGTATAGCAGGTCAAAGAGGGTGTGGTAAGGCGATACTGGCCTGATAATGATTTATTGGATGCCAAGGGTAATCGTGTATATGTTTCCAGTGGTGCAGGCCTTAGGAAGGAGATACTGCAGGAGTCTCATGATTCACAGTGGATTGGTCTTCCTGGCATCGAAAGGATGATGGCCTTGCTATCCTGCAACTACTACTGGCCAAAGATGGAAGATGACGTTGAGGCATATGTCAAGACATGCATCACTTGTCAGCAGGACAAGACGGAGCGGCAGAAGGAGGTAGGTTTGTTGCAGTCGCTACCCATTCCTACGAAGCCATGGGTGTCACATTCGGTGGATTTCATTAGCGGATCCCCGAAGATTGATGGCATGGGATCTGTCATGGTGGTGGTGGATTGGTTCCCCAAGTATGCAGTGCTTATTCCTGCCCCCTCTTCATGTCAAGCGGAGATAGTCGCTGAGCTTTTCTACAAGCAGGTAGTAAAGTACTTTGGGTTGCTTGAAGATATTGTGAGCGATCAGGATCCTCGTTTCACTGGCAGGTTCTGGATGTCATTGTTCCACATGATAGGTTCAGAATTGAAATTCTCTACTGCTAACCATCCTCATACTGATGGCCAGACGAAGCGGATCAATGGCTTATTTAAGGAATATCTTCAGCATTACGTGGCTGAGAGACAGAGGAATTGGCTTGAGTTGTTGGATTCGGCCCAGTTTTGCTTTAATCTTCACAAGTCCTCTTCCATAGGAATGAGTCCCTTTGAGCTAGCTATGGGGCAACAGCCCCTTACTCATAACAATGTGGCCAGGACTAGCTCAGGAGGGAGATGTCCGGCAGCACACCGGTTTGCCCGTTCTAAGCAAGAGCGGCTAGAGGAGGCCCAGGATAGCTTGGACAAGGCAGCCAGGTGGATGAAAAAGTATGCGGATTGAGGAAGGAGGGACGTGCAGTTCCAAGTTGGGGATAAGGTGTTGCCGAAACTTACTCCCCAAATTTGGAAGAAGATCAGCAGTAAGACAGTGCGTCATGGGCTGGTTCCAAAGTATGACAATCCCTTCACAGTGATGAAGAACGTTGGCAATGTTGTATCTAGGTTGCAACTCCCAGAAAGGTTGAAGCTGCATTCAACCTTCCACGTGAGTTTCTTGAAGTCCTTCCACGAGGAAGCGAGCGATGAGCCTCCAAGGAAACAAGCACGATGTGCTCCCCCTACAATCAGAACTGAGTTCCAGCGTGAAGTGGAGACAATTCTAGACCGCCGAACGCAGGGACAAAGTAAGAAGAAGAGGCGAGTTGCGTACTTGGTCAAGTTGAAGAATGTCCTAGACAGTGAGGCGAGCTGGGAAAGAGATGTGACTCTATGGCAGTTCGAGAAGCAAGTGGAAGACTACCTATCAACCCTACCGACGAGGACGTTGGCTTCAACAGGTGGGGGTGGTTTGTTAGCCCTTTGAACACTTGGCATGCGGGAGTTGGCGGCACCTTGCACCAATTCCTAGCATGGGACTTTAGAGTCGCTGGGCACTCCCTAAGGCAACGTGAAAACTGAGAGGGTTAGCATAGGCACAGGCCTACATGCAGGTCCCAGTGTGGACCAAGACTTGGGTTAGACAAAGGATGCTGGGCTACATGTTTGTGGGTTCCGTTAGATGGGCCATGGGCTTGGGCTAAGAGGCCCAAAACACGAGACTGGGTCTTGGCCACATCTGCATGGCATTGCATGGTACTATGTGGCACCGAGTCTCCTACGACATGTGGAACGTGGGGACGTGCGAGTGTGGCTTTATTCGGTTGGCCGAGCATCAGGAAAATGATCATCAGATCGTGCATGGCAAAGGATCGTGGGTAGATAAGGCTTATCAAAGATCAAGTGATGGATGATCGTGGGAGATAAGGCTTGTCAGGATCAAGTCATGGATTAGATCGTGGGAAGATGAGGATTATCAACCATGATAGAGATCGTGAGGAGATAATGTTTATCTCCAAGCCCTACATAGCTGGGGGTGTCAGCTATGTATAGACCGTATGGGTTGTCATTTGTACTGAGCGAAAGAGAAATTACTCAGAGAGAAAGAGTGAAACACTGTTGAGAGTTCAAGTGATTGTTCCTTTGTATTACTTGAGTTAAGTAATAAAAGGTTGGGAAAGGTTCCCGTATATGCTCTTGTGTCTCTTTTGAGTGTGTGA
>CM075454.1:82500-117500 GCA_037832335.1 Carallia pectinifolia | reverse complement strand
ACTCGCATTTTTCCTTTTTCACATATAATTGGTGCTCTCTCAACTTAGAGAACACCAACCTCAAGTGGGACAAGTAATCCTCCAAGGACTCACTATACACAACAATATCATCCAGATATACAACCACAAAATGATCAATGAAGTCATGAAACACATCATTCATTAAATTATAGAAAGTAGCAGGGGCGTTAGTCAAATCGAATGGCATCATCAAGAATTCGTAGGAGCCATAGCGAGTGATGCACGTGGTTTTCCCTTCATCTCCTTTTGCAATCCTGACTTGCCAATATCCAGACCGCAGATCCAGCTTGGTGAAATATGAGGCTCTCGCTAGCCTGTCAAATAAGTCCGCTATCAATGGAATAGGGTACTTGTTCTTTACCGTCACCTTGTTCAGAGCCCTGTAATCAACACACATCTGTAGGGAGCCATCGTGTTTCCTCTGAAACAACACCGGGGCACCATATGGCGCTTTGGACGGTGGAATTAGGCCTGCATCCAGCAACTCTGTGAACTACATCCTCAGTTCTGCTAACTCTAGCGGACTCATGCGATTTGGGGCTTGTGCTGGTGGTTTGGTACCGGGCACCAAATCGATCTTATGGTCAGTGGCAAGCTTCGGGGGAAGACACTTGGGGAATTTAGGAGGCATCACGTCAGTGAACATTCCCAACAAATCCACCACACTGTCAGGCGCCTCCACAACAATGCCTTATTTGATCTCCATCAAAGCTGCAAGGTAGGTGACTTTTCCCTTCTTCAGCCCTTGCTTCACCTGCATAGGTGATTGCATACCACCCGACTTCCCACCAATACTGGAAGAGGGAGTGAACGTTCCAGCAATGAAACATGGATGATCCTCATGCATGATCATGAGACCACCCAAGTGAGGCAACAGAGCAACTTTTGCGCTCACAAAGAAATCAACCCCCAGTATGATATAAAAATCATACTCCTTGCCCGCACGAGTATAAAAGGGGAGACGATAACAACAACAACAAAAATAGACTCCATGCCCGCACGAATATAGAAGGTGAGACAGCAATAGCAACAAAAGCATACTCTTTGCTTTCACAAGTAAAAAGGCGAGATGGCAATAGCAAAGCATACTCCTTACCCACATGAGTATAAAAAGCAAGACAACAACAACAACAAAAACAAATTCCTTGCCTGCACGAGCTTATAAAGCGAGACAGTAGGAACAACAAAAGCAAACTGCTTATCTGCAAAAGTATAAAAGGCAAAAAATACAACAAAAAAAGTATATTCCTTACTAGCATGAGTATAAAAAGCGAGGCGACAACAGCAACCAAGAAGACTCCTAGCTCGAATGAGCATAAAGGCTAGACGGCAACAACAACAAAGGCAAACTCCTTGCAAACAAGAGTATAAAAGGCAAGACGATAACAACAAAGCATGTTGCTTGCCCGCACGAGCATAATAGGCGATACGACAACAAGAACAGAACTAGACTTCTTGTCTGTACGAGTATAAAAGGCGAGACGACAGCAACAACAAAAGTATACTCGCTGTCCTCATGAGTATAAAAGGCGAGATGACAATAGTGAGGCATAATCCTTACCCGCAGGAGTATAAACGGCGAGGCGGCAAGGCCAAAGCATACGCCTTAACCGCACAAGTATAAAACGTGAGACGAAAACAGCAAAGCATACTCTATGCCTACAAGAGTATAAAAGGCGAGACGGCAATAGCAAAGCATACTCCTTACTCGCCTGAGAATAAAAGGCGAGACGACTACAACCATGCATGCTCCCTGCCCGCACGAGTATAAAAGGGGAGATGACAACAACAACAAAACTAAACTCCTTGCCTGCATGAGTATAAAAGGAGAGACGGCAACAGCAACAAAAGCATACTCTTTGCTCACATAAGCAAAAAAAGGCGAGACGGCAATAGCAAAGCATACTGCTTATCCATATGAGTATAAAAGGCGAGAGGACAACTAAAACAAAACCAGACTGCTTGTCCATGTGGGAATACAAGGTACGACAATGAGAGCAACAAAAGTAGACTCCTTGGATGCAAGAGTATAAAAGGCGAAAAGTACAACAACAAAAGTATATTCCTTGCCCGCGTGAGTATAAAAAGCTAGATGGCAACAACAACAAAGTAGACTCCTAGCCTGTACGAGTATAAAGGTGAGGTGGCAACAACAACAAAAGCAGATTCCTTGCTCGCAAGAGTATAAAGGGCGAGACAGCAACAACAACGCATACTCTTTGTCCGTACGAGCATAGAAGGCGAGATGGCAACAATAAATCATGCAGCTTGCCCGCACAAGCACAAAAGGCGAGATAGCAGGAAAAACAACACCAGACTCCTTGTCCGCACGAGTATAAAAGGCAAGACGGCAACAACCGCAAAAGCATACTCGCTGCTTAGATGAGTATAAAAGGCCAAACGGTAGTAGCGACACATATTCTTTGCCCGCATGACCATAAAAGGCAAGAGGGCAACAACAAAGCATATTTTTTAATCTCAAGAGTATAAAAGGTGAGGTTGTAACAACAAAGCATACTCTTTACCCGCATGAGTATAAAAGGCAAATCGCAACAACAAAACATACTGTTTGCCCGCACGAGTATAAAAAGGGAGACAACAATAACAACAAAGCCAGGCTCTTTGCCCGTACAAGTATAAAATGTGAGATGACAACAACAAAACATACTCCTTCCTCTCAAGAGTATAAAAAGCGAGACGGCAACCACAACACGTCCCCTTGGCCCGCACGAGTACAAAAGGCAAGGTGACAACAGCAATGCATGCACTTTACCTGCATGAGTATAAATGGTGAGACAGCAACAATAAAGTATACTCCCTGCTCACGCTAGTATATAAGTGGGGACGACAACAACAACAAAACCAGACACCTTGCCTGCGTGAGTATAAAAAGCAAGACGGCAACGACAACAAAAGCGTACTTGTTGCTTGCACGAGTATGAAATGCAAGATGTCAACAACATCGCATACTCCTTGCCCACACAAATATAAAAAGCGAGACAGCAACAACAAAGCTTGATGCTTGCCGCACGAGTGTAAAAGACGAGACGATGACAACAACAAAGCAAACTTCTAGTCCGCACGAGTAGAAAAGGGGAGACGACAACAATAACAAAGGCAGACTGCTTACCCACAAGAGTATAGAAAGCGAACAGTGCAACAACATAAGTATACCCCTCGCCCGCCTGAGTATGAAAGGCAAGACAGTATACTCCCAGCCTGTACGAGTGTAAAAGACGAGACGACAACAACACAGCTTACTCCTTACATGCATGATTGTAAAATATGAGGCAGTAAAAACAACAACACCATACTCCTTGCTTGAACAAGGATAAAAAGCGAGACAGCAACAAAAGCAGAAGTAGACTCATTGTCTGCAAAAGTATAAGAGGTGAATGGTACAACAACAAAAATGAATTCCTTGCCCGCATAAGGATAAAAGGCTAGATAGCAACAACAACAAAAGCATACTCCCAGCCCGCACGGTTATAAAAGACAAGACGGTAACAACAAAGCATTCTCCTTATCCGCACGAGTATAAAATGCGAGACGTTAACAACAACAAAGCCAGGCTCCTTACCTGCACGAGTATAAAAGGCAAGACTACAACAACAACATATACAGGCTCCCTGCCCGCAAGGGGTTAGAGGAAAAAAATACAACAAAAAAAGTATACTCATTACCCGCACGGGTATGAAAGGCGAGATGGAAACTACAGCAAACTCGACTCGTTGCCCGCACGAACATAAAAGGCGAGGCAGCAACAGTAACAAAAACATATTCTGCCCGCACGAGTATAAAAGACGAGACGGTAACAGCAAAGTATACTTCTTACAACTTACCCGCATGAATATAAAATGCGAGATGACAATAAGCCAAACACCTAGCCTGTAGGTGTATAAAACGCAGGACAGCAACAACAACACGAGCCTACATTTCGCACGTAAGAGTTTAAAAGGCGAAAAGGACGGCAATAAAAGTATACTCCTCGCCCGTCTGAGCATAAAAGGCGAAACTTCACCAACAACAAAACCAGATTCTTTGCCCTCACGAGCATGAAAGGCGAGACACCAACACCAACAAAAGCAGGCTCCCGCCCACAAAAGTATAAAAGATGAAAAGTACAGCAACAAAAGTATGCTCATTGCTCGCACGAGTATAAAGGCAGGAAAACAACAATAGCAAAGCAAACACCTGGCCCACACGAGTATAATAGACGAGACAGCAACATTAACAAATGGATATACCTTGACCGCACGAGTATAAATGGAGATACGACGATAGCAAAGCATACCCCTTACCCCTTGCCTACACTAGTGTAAAAGGTGAGACGACAACATCAACAAAACCAGACTTGTTGCCAGCGCTACTATAAAATGCGAGACAACAAGAACAACATAAGCAGACTTCTTGCCCAAAAGAGTATAAAAGGCGACAAGTACAAAAATAAAAGTATACTCCTCGCTCGCTCGAGTATAAAAGGTAAGATGGCAACAACAACAAAACCAAACTCCTTGCCCGCATGAGTATAAGGCGAGACAGCAACAACAACAAAAGTAGACTCTTTTTTTGCTCATGTATAAAAAGCAAAAAGTACAAGAACAAAATTAATCCTTGCCTGCACGAGTATAAAAGGTGAGACGGCAACAATAGCAAAGCAGACTCCTAGTCTGCACGAGTATAAAGGCGAGACAACAAGAACAAGAAAATAGACTGCTTGCCTACTAGAGTCAAAAGGCGAGAGTTAGCAACAACAAGGCATATTCCTTATCTGCGTGGGTATAAAAGGCGAGACTTCAACAACAAAGCATGCTGGTTGCCTGCACAAGTATAAAAGGCGAGAGGGCAACAACAACAAAACTAGACTCCTTATCCATACGAGTATAAAATGTGAGACGGTAAGAACAGCAAAAGCATACTCACTGTCCACACAAGTATAAAAGGGGAGATGACAATAGCGAGGCATACTCCTAACCCGCACGAGTATGATCGACGAGATGGCAAGAACAAAGCATACTTCTTGCCCACGTGAGCATAAAAGGCGGCATGGCATCAACAACAAAGGCAAATTCCTTGCCCACAAGAGTATAAAGCGTGGCAAGTACACAAGGTGACAAGCATACTGTTTGCCCACCAAAGTATACTCCTTGCCTACCCAAGCATAAAAGTTGAGACAGCAACATCAACAAAACCAAATTCCTTGCCCACACGAGCATAAAACACGAGACGGGAAAAACAACAAAGGTAAACTTCTTGACCACAAGAGTATTAAAGGTGACAAGTACAACAACAAAACTATACTCCTCTCTCACCCGAGTATAGAAGGCAAGACAACAACGACTACAAAACCAGACTCCTTGCCCACACGAGTATAAAAGATGAGATAGCAAAAACAATAAAAGCATACTGTTTGCCCTCACGAATGTAAAAGTTGAGATGGTAACAACAAAGCATGCTGCTTGCTTGCACGAGTATAAAAGGCGAGACAACAACATCAACAAAAATAGACTCCTGGCCAACACAAGTATAAAAGGCGAGATGGTAACATCAACAAAATTAGGCTCCTTGCCTGCCAGAGTATAAAATGCGAGACGACAAAAACAACAAAAGTAGACTTCTTGCCTGGAAGAGTATAAAAGGCAACGTACAACGACAAAAGTATACTCCTCGCACGCCCGAGTGTAAAAGGTGAGACAGCAAGGATAGCAAAAGTAGTGTCCTTGCCCGCAAGAATATAAAAGGCAAAAAGTTAAAAAAAAATTTATACTCTTTCCCCGCACGAGTATAAATGGTGAGTCAGTAGTAACAACAAAGTAGACTCCTAGTACGCATGATTAAAAAAGGCAAGAGGGCAAAAACAATGCATACACCTTGCCTACACGAGTATAAAAGGCGAGACAGCAGCAACATGAAAACCAGTGCATGCTCCTTGCCCTTGCGCGTATAAAAGGCGAGACGATAACAACAGCAAAACCAGAGTCCTTGCCCGTACGAATATAAAAAGTGAGATAGAAATAACAATAAAAGCATTGTCTTTTCTCGCAGGAGTAAAAGAGTAGAGATGACAATAGCAAAGCATACTCCTCGTTGGCACAAGTATAAAAGGCAAGACGGCAACAACAAAGCCTGCTCCCTGCTGCAGGAGTATAAAAGGCGAGACAACAGCAACAACAAAACCACTCTTCGTGCCTGTACAAGTATAAATGGCGATGCCGCAACGACAACCAAAGCTGACTCCTTGCCCGCAAGAGTATAAAAGATGAGATGGCAACAACATTGCATACTTTTTGCCCGGACGAGTATAAAAGGCGAGACGCAACAATAAAGCATGCTGATTGCTAGCACGAGTATAAAAGGCGAGTCAGCAACAACATTACACACTTTTTGCCAGCACAAGTATAAAAAGCGAGAAGCAACAATAAAACATGCTGCTCACCAGCATGAGTATGAAGGGCAAGTCAGCAACAACAACAAAATTTGACTCCTTGCCCTGACGAGTATAAAAGGCGAGATGAGAACAACAAGAAAAATGTAATACCAACCCACACTAGTATAAAAAACAAAAAAGTAATAGCAAAGCATGCTGCTTACATGCACGAGCATGAAAGGCAAGTTACCAACAACAACAAAACCAGACTCCTTGCTCGTACAAGTGTAATAGGCGAGACAGCACCAAGAACAAAAGTAGACACCTTGCCCGTAAGAGTATAAAAGGCAAAAAGCACAACCAAAAAAGTATACTCCTTGCCCGCACGAGTATAAATGGCAAGACTACAACAAGAGTAAAGCAAACTCCTAACCCACATGAGTATAAAAGGTGACACAGCAACAATAACAAAGCCAGACTCTTTGCCCGCACGAGTACAAAAGGCGAGACGATAATAACAGCAAAGCAAGCTCTTAGCCCGCACGAGTTTAAAAGGTAAAACGGCAACAACAATAAAGGCAGTCTCCTCGCTTGCCATAGCACAAAAGGTGGGATGGCAGCAACAAAGCATACTGCTTGTCCGCACAAATATAAAGGACGAGACATTATTAATAGCAAAACAGACTCCTAACCCGCACGAGTATAAAAGGTGAGACAGCAACAACAGCAAAACCAGACTCTTTGCCCGCAAGAGTAGAAAAGGCCAAAAGTACGACAACAAATGTGTACACCTTGCCTGCATGAGTATAAAAGGCTAGACGGCAACAACAACAAAGCAGACTCTTAGCCCGCATGAGTATAAAAGGCGAGATGACAAAAACAACCAAAGTAGACTCCTTATAAAAAAGGTAAAATGTGCAACAACCAAAGCATGCTATGTGCCTACGCGAGTATATAAGCGAGATGACAACAGCAGCAAAGTAGACTCCTAGCCTGCACGCGTATAAAAAGCGAGACGACAACAACAACAAAAGCATACTCCTTTCCTGCAATAATATAAAAGGCGAAAAGTGTAAAAACAAAAGTATACTCCATGCCCGCACGAGTATAAAAGACGAGACGGTAAAAGCAACAAGTAGATTAGCCTACACGAGTATAAATGGCGAGGCAGCATAACAACAAAAGTAGACTCCTTGCCAGCAAGAGTTCAAAAGCCGAGACGTCTGCAACAAAGCACATTCCTTGCCTACACGAGTATAATAGGCAAGACGGCAACAACAAATCATTTGGCCTGACGAGTATAGAATGCAAGTCAATAACAACAAAACTAGACTCCTTGTCGTACGAGTATAAAAGGCTAGACGACATCAACAACAAGAGCATAGTCCCTGCCCACTCATGTATAAAGGTGAGACGACAGCCACAAAGTATACTCCTTGCCTGCATGACTATACATGAGAGACGATAACAACAACAAAATCAGACTCCTTGCCTGTACAAGTGCAAATGGTGAGACTGTAACAACAATAAAAGTAGACTCCTTGCCCACAAGAGCATAAAAGGCGAAAAGTACAACAAAAAAGTATACTCCTTACCTACATGAGTATAAAAAGCGACACGGCAACAACAACAAAACTAGACTGCTTTCCCGCACGAGTATAAAAGGTGAAAAGTACAACAAAAAGCATACTCCTTGCCTGCACGAGTATAAAAGGCGATATGACAACAACAATAAAACCGAACTCCTTGCCCGCACGAGTATAAAAGGCGAAAAGTGCAACAAAAAAAGTATACTCCATGCTCGCTTCAGTATGAAAGGCGAGATGACAACAGCAGAGCATACTCCTTGCCCACATGAGCATAAAAGTTCAGACAGAAACATCAAAGCATAGGCCTTGCCTACTCGAGTATAAATGGCGAGACAATAACAACAAAAACAAACTGTTTCCCTGTATGAGTAAAAAGGTGAGATGACAAAAACAAAGCATACTCCTTCTGTGCAATGGTATAAAAGGTGAGACAGCAACAAAAAAGCATACACTTTACCCCTCATGAGTACAAAAGGCAAGACGTAGCAATCGAGCATGCTTCTCGCCTGCACGAGTATAAAAGGTGGATAGCAATACCAGCAAAATCAGATTCCTTGCCGGTACCAGTATAAAAGGTGAGATGGCAACAACAACAATGACATATTCCTTGTCCGTACTAGTATAAAAGGCAATACAGCAACAACAACGCATACTCCTTGCCCACTAGAGTATAAGAGCTGAGATGGCAACAATAAAGCATGTTGTTTGCCCACGCAAGTATAAAAGGTGAGACAGGAACAACAACAGATCTAGACTCCTTAACCGTACATGTTTAAAAGCCGAGACGACAATAATAACAATAGCAGACTCCTAGCCACAAGAGCAGAAAAGGCGAGATGACGTCAACAAATCATACTCGCTGCCCATATGAGTATAAAAGGTGAGACGACAACAACAACAAAGCAGCTTCCTAGCCTATACAAGTAGAAATGGTGAGACGGCAATAGCAACAAAAGCATACTGGTTACCCACAAGAGTATAGAAGGCAACAAGTACAATAACATAAATATACCCCTTGCCCGCCCGGGTATAAAGGGCGAGACTGCAACAACAGCGAAACCAAACTCCTTGCCCACACTAGTGTAAAATGCGAAACGACAACAATAGCAAAAGTAGACTCTTTGCCCACAGTAGTATAAAAGGCAAAAAGTATGACAACAAAAGTATACGCCTACCCTGCACGAGTATAAAAAGCAAGGCGACAACAATAGCAAAAGTAGACTCCATGCCTGCAAGAGTATAAAAGGAGAGATGACAACAACAAAGCAAACTCCTTGCCCGCATGAGTATAAAAGGCGAGAAGGTAACGACAAGGCTTGCTGCTTCCCCACATGAGTATAATAGGCTTAACAACAACAACAAAAAAAGCACACTCCCAGCCCGCATGAGTATAAATGACGAGACAACAACAACAAAGCATACTCCTTACCCGCACAAGTGTAAATTGCAAGACGATAACCACAAAACTATACTCCTTGCCCGTACGACTATAAAAGGTGAAATAACAACAACAATAAAAGCAGGCCTCCCTGCCCGCAAGAGGATAAAATGTGAAAAGCACAATAACAAAAGTACACTTCTTGCCCGCACAAGTATAAAAGGTGAGATGACAACAATAATAGAAGCAAACTCCTTGCCACGCGATTATAAAGGGCTGGCAACTGCAAAGGATACTCTTTACTCATTAATCGCACGAGTATAAAAAGCGAGATGCCAACAATAACAAAACTAGACTCCTTGCCCACACAAGTATAAAGGGTGAGACAACAACAACACCAAAAGTAGACTCCTTGTACGTAAGAGAATAAAAGGCAAAAACTACAACAAAAAAAGTATAGTCCTTGCCCAGACGATCATAAAATGAGAGACAGCAACAACAACAGAGCAGACTCCTTGCTGGCATGAGTATAAAAGGCAAAACGACAACAACAAGAAAAGCAGACTTCTTGCCCGCGAGAGTATAAAATGCGAAACTACAACAACAAAAGTGTATTCCTCGCTTGCCCGAGTATAAAAGGTGAGATAGTAACAACGACAAAACTAGACTCCTTTCCCGTACAAGCATAAAAGGCAAAAAGTACAACAACAAAAGTATATTCCTTGCCTGCACGAGTATAAAATGTGAGATGACAACAACAACAAAGCTCGACTCCTTGCTAGAAAGAGTATAAAAGGTGAGACAACAACAACAAAAAAAGCAAGCTCCTTGCCCACAATAGTGTAAAAGGAAAAAAGTACAACAACAGAAGCATACTTCCTACCCACAATAGCATAAAAGGTAGGACAGCAACAATGGCAAAGTAGACTCTTAGTCTGCACGAGTATAAACGATGAGACAACAACAAAGACAAAAGCAGACACCTTGCACGTAAGAGCATAAAAGGTGACCCACCCAAGTATAAAAGGCAAGATAACAACAACAACAGAACTAGACACCTTGCTCATACGAGTATAAAAGGCAAGATGGCAACAATAGCCAAAGTAGACTTCTTGCCTGCAAGAACATAAAAGGCAAAAAGTATAAAAAAAGCTAAACTCTTTGCTCGCACGAGTATAAAAGGTGAGACGGTAACAACAATAAAGTAGATGCCTAGCGCTCACGAGAATAAAAGGCGAGACTACGATGACAACAAAAACAAACCCCTTGTGCCCACAAGAGTATAAAAGGCGAGATAGCAACAACAAAGCATACTCCTTGCCTGCGCGACTAGAAATGGCTAGATGGGTACGACAAAGCATGCTGCTTGTCTACACGAGTATAAAAGGCAAAATGGCAACAACAAAGCATATTCTTTGCCCGCAAGAGTATAAAAGGCAAGCCGACAACAACAAAGCATGCTCCTTACCTGCACGAGTATAAAAGGCAAAACGAAAACAACAATGCATATTATTTGGCAAAACGACAGCAACAATGCATATTATTTGCCTGCATGAGTATAAAAGGCAAGCTGACAACATCAAAGTATGCTCCTCGACCGCTTGAGTATAAAAGGCGAGACGACAACAACAACAACAAAAGCATTACTCTTTGCCCACACAAGTGTAAAAGGTAAGATGGCAACAACAACAAACGAGTGCTCTTTGCCCACAGGAGCACAAAAGGCGAGATGGCAACCGTAAAGCATACTCTTTGCCTGAATGAGAGACAACAACAACAAGAAAAACAGACTCCCTACCTGTACGAGTACAAATTGTGAGACGAAAACAACAAAAGCTGATTCCTTGCCCGTAAGAGTATAAAAGGCATGACGGCAACAACAAAGCATGCTCTTTTCTGACGCAAGTATAAAAGGCGTGACGGCAACAACAACAAAACTAGACTCTTTGCTCGTGCAAGTATAAAGGGCATGACGACAATAACAGCAGTAGCATACTCTCAGCTCGCACGAGTACAAAAGGTGAGAGGGCAACATCAAAGTTTACTCCTTGCCCGCAAGAGTATAAAAGCCAAGCCAGCAACAGCAAAGCATACTCCTAGCCTGCAAGAGTTTTGAAGGCGAGATGGCAGCAACGTATACTCCTTGCCCGCAAGATCATAAAAGGCGAGATGGCAGGAACAATAAAGCAAACTCTTAGCCCGCACGAGCATAAAAGACGAGACTGGAACCACAACAAAAGCAAACTCCTTGCCCGCACGATCCAAGGGATGAGATAGTAACAACAACAAAACCAGACTCCTTACCCGTGTGAGTGTCAATGGCGAGATGGAAACAACAGCAAAAGTAGCCTCATTCCCTTCTAGACTATATAAGGTAAAAAGTACGACAACAAAAGTTTACGCCTAGCCCGCACTAGTATAAAATGCGGGATGACAACAGTAGCAAAACTAGACTCCTTGCCTGCATGAGCATAAAAGGCGAGACGGCAAAAACATCAAAAGCAGACTCCTTGCCCGTAAGAGTACAAAAGGTGAGACAGCGACAACTAAGCATATTGCTTGCCCGCACGAGTATGAAAGGCGAGACAGTAACAACAACAAAAGCATACTCCTAGCCTGCGCGAGCATGAAAGACGAGCCGACTATAGTAAAGCATACTCTTTAACTGCACGAGTATAAAATGCAAGATAGCTGCAACAAAAAACGTGGACTTCAGCCCGCAAGAGCTAAAAAGGAAAGACAGTGACAACAAAGCATGCTCGTTGCCTGTACGAGTACAAAATGCAAGATAACAACAACAAAGCATGTTGCTTTCCTGCATGAGTATAAAAGGAGAGACAACAGCAACAACAAAACCAGACTACAAGCCCGCACAAGTAGAAAAGGCGAGACGACAACAATAGCAAAAGTAGGCTCTTTGCTTGCAAGAATATAAAGGGCGAAAAGTGCAAAAACAAAAGCATAGTCCTTTCCCGCATGAGTATAAAAGGCGAGACAAGAACATCAAAGCATACTCTTTACTCATTGCCCATACGATTATAAAAGGCAAGATAGCAACAATCACAAAACCAAACTCCTTGTTTGTACGAGTATAAATGCCAAGGCAACGACAACAATAAAAGAAAAGTCCTTGCCTGAAAGAGTATAAAGGGCAAAAAGTAGAGCAACAAAGTACACTCTTTGCTCGCATGAGTATAAAAGACAAGACAACAACAACAGTGATGCGAACTCCTAGACCGCATGAGTATAAAAGGTGATACAGCGACAACAAGAAAAGCAGACTACTTGCCCTCAAGAATATAAAAGGCGGCAAGTACAGCGACAAAAGTATACTCCTCTTCTGCCCGAGTGTAAAAGGCAAGGTGGCAATAACAACAAAACTAGACTCCTTCCTCCCACGAGTATAAAAGGCGAGACGATAATAACAGTAAAAGTAGACTCCTTGCCTGCAAGAATATGAAAGGTGTTACGACAACAACAAAGCATACTACGCGCTCCGCACGAGTGTAAAAAGTAAGACAACATCAACAAGGCATGCTATGTGCCCACAAGAGTGTAAAATGCGAGACAGCAACAACAACAAAACTAGACTACTTGCCCGTACGAGTGTAAAATTCGAGATGGCAGCAACAACAAAAGCATGCTCCCTACCCGCACTAGTATTAAACTTAAGATGGCAGCAACAACAAAACTAGACTCATTGCTCACAAGAATAAAAATGGGAAAAGTACAAAAGCAAAACTATAATCCTTGCCCACACGAATATGAAAGCTAAGATGGTAATAACAGCAAAACAGACTCTTAGCGCACACGAGCATAAATGGCGAGATAGCAACAACAAAGCATACTCTTTTCCCATTTGAGTATAAAAGGCGAGATGACAACAACAAAGCATGCTCCTTACTTGCACGAGTATATAAGGCGAGACTGCAACAACAACAAAACCAAACTACTCGCCCATGCGAGTATGAAAGGTGAGATGGCAACAACAACAAAAGCATACACTTTGCCTGTGCGACTAAAAAGGGTGAGACAGTAATAACAATCCATACTCCATGCCTGCAAGAGTATAAAAGGTGCGACTTCAACAACAAAGCGTGCGCCTTGTCTACACAAGTATAAAAGGGGAGACGATAACAGCAACAAAACCAAACTCCTTGCTTGTACGAGTATAAAAGGCAAGACGACAACAACAACAAAAGCCAACTTCTTTCTCGTAAGGGTATAAAAGGCGAGACGGCAACGACAAAGCATACTCTTTTCCTACACGAGTATAAAAGGAAAGCCGAGACAGTAACAATAGCAATGGTTGACTCCTTTCCTGCAAAAATACAAAAGACAAAAAGTACAAAAGACAAAGCTACCATGCGCTATATTATAACTGAACGCCTCTAAGTCAGAATCTGGGCTAGAAGTGACGCGTGCGGTTGTCATTCAATTGCCAACCCGCAGTAGGGGCCTTATGGCCCCCAAAGGCATGTGCCGTGGGCCAAGCACCTGCAGCAAACGAGTTGTGGCTGCCACCTTGAATTACAATTTCTACCGATCGATGGGTAGAATCCTTTGCAGACGACTTAAATATGCGATGGGATATTGTAAATGGCAGAGTGGCCTTGCTGCCACAATCCACTGAGATTCAGTCCTTTGTTGCTTTAATTCGTCCTACCCTCTCCCCTCAAATCACTTTTTCAACTTTTCTTGAGCTGGTTGGGGAGGCTAGCGTGCGGGCTTGGAAATCCCTAAGTTGAGCCCCGCACAAGAAGCTAGATAGTTGCGTAGTGTGTTCGGGGAGGCCCGCAATGAGAAACCCCCAGCAGCACGCTTGCACCGAGCATCGGGGAGGTTAGGTGTTGGACCCTCGAGCCAAGAGCCCGATAGAGTTGTTGGTACATTTCACAGACTCGTAGAATGGGCATGGGCATGGACATGGGCTGGGGATAAGCAAGATAATGGGAAAATCGGCTAAGGCATTGGCCACCAAAGAAGGCTTGAAAAAGGCCAATGAATGGATTGTTGGCTGGTTGCACCAACTCGTTGAATAGGCATGTACTGGCCATGTCAGCAAGCTAGGCGATGGGAAAATCGGCCGGGGCATGGAACCGACCAAGGAATGGATTGTTGGCACCTCGGACCGACTCTCGTTGAATGGGCGTGGACATGGGCTGGGCATGTTCACGAGCAAGGTGATGGGAAAATCAGCTAAGGCATTCACCACCAAAGAAGGCTTGAAAACGGCCAAGGAATGGATTGTTGGCAACTTGCACCAACTCACTGAATGGGCATGTGCTGGGCATGTCAGCAAGTAAGGTGATGGGAAAATCGGCCACCGCATGAAAACGACCAAGGAATGGATTGTTGGCAACTTGCACCAACTCGTTGAATGGGCATGTGCTGGGCTTGTCAGAAAGCAAGGTGATGGGAAAATCAGCCAACACATGTAAATGACCAATGAATGGATTGTTGACACCCTGCACCAACTCACCGAATGGGCATGGACATGGGATGGGCATGTTAGCAAGCAAGGTGTTGCTAACTTCGGCCAAGGCACTGGCCACCAAAGGAGGATTTGAAATGACAAAGGTATGGACTCGGAGCTCGCTTGGGTCCGCACATGCTGTTACCAGGATGGGAGGTTAGCTGAGGAGGCCAGTGACTGCTCGCGAGGGAGGTTAACAAAAAGCTAGGAAGGCACCCGAGCAAGAATGGGAGGCTTGCAGCGCGTTGGGCCGCGCGCAGCATGCCGCTCGTTGGGCCAAAAGCATGCGCCGCGCGCCGCCAGCAGGAGAGAGTATTCCCGTCCCCCGATCGGTCTCCGTTTTTAGGCCAAATGAAAAACCATATGCACCATAATTTTCCTCTTATTTTTCTTGAGGTCCACACAAATTTTGTGCAATTCAGCCCTTTTTTCTATTTTTTTACGATTTTCTGTATTTTTTGACTTCGAAAAATAAAAAAACTATTTCCGGCTTCCGAAAAATTTTCAAATTTTTTCCCAAGGTCTATTACATTTTTCTCGGTGTTCCCTCAAAATTTCAGCTCAAAACTCCAAGTATTCAATTTTTTAAAGAGGGTGTGACCACTCATACATTCCAATGTGTCATCCTACCAAAGGGCCAAAAACCCTAATGCTCTTTAGGGGGGAGGTGCATGTCTCACCCCCAACTAGCCTTGCTAGCTTCAATCTAGTGGGCTTGTGGGAGATGTTGTTTGCACCTAGGTTGCTGATATGATGCGCGGATGAAAAAGGATTGGTGTTGATGATCGGCGGACAAATTCCTCGATACCCCGACCGCGTCGGGTCCCCATCTTATCGGTCGGTCATGCGGGGCTCGGTTCGCCGATTTTTGTGCCAAAAAATAAAAATTTGCCCCGATGCAGGAAAAACTGTTGAAAATCCAAAGAAAGCAGCCCGAGATGAAATTCTTTGTCGATAATTTCAATTTCGGCTTGGTTTGCCGATTTTTGACCCGAAAAATGAAATTTTGCCCCGATGTTGGAAACGATGTTCGGAATCGGAAAATTGGTGCCGAATGATGAAATTATTTGCCAAGGATTCCGTTTTTTTGGCCCGAATGAAGCATAAGCATTGGCCATTGGGGCTGACCCTGGTGACTTGGTAAGCCCAAATGCCCTTCCACACGCGGGGGGGGGGGGGGGGGGGCTGGGTGCAATGACACCGTTCTTGATCAAAATTGGGGAATTACTCGCAGTTTCACCATTCAATTGATGGTACGGGAGCCAAGATTCCGAAGCAACGCAGCGTCTCGCATGTTACTGCGCTGCGGTTGATTGGTAACCATGACCCAATTGGCCGTGCCGAAGGAACTCCCAACAATGGTTGAGTGTTGTGTCGTGCACCCTTGCCTCATTCAACGCGGGGTTGCGTGAGGTGCCCCCAGTCATGGCTCGAGGCCCCCTTTGCCGATGCAACGGTTGTTCCTCACAAAAAATGTGAAAGTTCACGTACGATTTCCTACGCTCAGTGGTGCGGGCAGTGATTCTCTCGGGCGCTTCCACACTCCCTGCAGCTCATCAAGCTAGGCGGGCATGTGTTACGCTTGGAAGGGTTGTTGCCTAGTGTACGCGATTGCGCATGAGTGTTGATGGGATTGAAAGGGTTTGCCGGCTCCACACTAGAGCGTCGAGCTGTCGGCCCTCGATCCTCTATAAACTTGCACCCTAGTGCTTCTAATCCGCCTCGAGGTGAAAGACAAGGGTTCCTATGCTATGTTCCTTCCAATTAAGAAATCGTTGTGATGCTTTTGTACCTTCTCGTCCTTCACCTCCTCGAGGGAATGGGGCGGACCTCATGTCATCGCCCGTGTCCTTGGCATGCCGATTGCGGTTGCTTTGGTGCATGGTTCGACGGCCGTGCTATCAGATTTCGGAACATTAATCGGGCAATGGAACTGTCGTTCGACTCCACCTTTGCTCAAACGAAGCCTTTGTCCCTCTATAGGATGACAGCCATGCTCGTTTCGTCATCGACGGCCCCCTACCATTTGCTTGGCTTTGTGCCGTGCGTGCGGTCACGGGCATTGTGAAGGAATGCTACCAGGTTCGTCCTACCATTAGTCATATGCTTGTCTCAAAGATTATGCCATGCATGTGTAAGTATGAACTAATTCAGACTGTGAAACTGCGAAAGGCTCATTAAATTAGTTATAGTTTGTTTGATGGTACCTGCTACTCAGATAACCGTAGTAATTCTAGAGCTAATATGTCCAACAAACCCCAACTTCTCGAAGGGATGCTTTTATTAGATAAAAGGTCGACATGGGCTCTTGCCCGTTGCTGATGATTCATGATAACTTGACGGATTGCACGGCTAACGAGCTGGCGATGCATCATTCAAATTTCTGCCCTATCAACTTTCGATGGTAGGATAGAGGCCTACTATGAGCCCCTTGAACACTTGGCATGCAGGAGATGGCGGCACCTTACGCCAATTCCTAGTATGGGACTTTAGAGCGGCTGGGCACTCCATAAGACAAGGTGAAAGCTGAAAGGGTTAGCGTAGGCACGGGCCGACATGTGGGTCCCAGTGTGAACCAAGGCTTGGATTGGACAAAGGATGCTGGGCTACATGTTCTTGGGCTCCATCAGATGGGTCATGGGCTTGGGCCAAGAGGCCCAAAACACAAGACTAAGTCTTGGCAAAGTCTGCATGGCATTGCATGGCACTGCGTGGCACTGCATGGCACCGAGTCTCCTACGACGTGTGGAACGTTGGGACGTGCGAGTGTTGCTCTATCTAGTTGACCAAGCATTAGGATAATGCTTATCAGATCATGCATGTCAAAGGATCGTGGGTAGATAAGGCTTATCGAGATCAAGTGATGGATGATTGTGGAAGATAAGGCTTATCAGGATTGAGCCATGGATGAGAACGTGGGAAGATGAGGATTATCAGCCACGATAGAGATCATGGGGAGATAATGTTTATCTCCAAGACCTAGATAGCTGGGGGTGTTAGCTATATATAGACCCTATGGGTTGTTATTTGTACTCAGTGAAAGAGAAATCACTCAGAGAGAAAGAGTGAAACACTGTTGAGAGTTTAGGTGATTGTTCCTTTGTATTACTTGAGTTAAGTAATAAAAGGTTGGGAAAGGTTCCCGTATATGCTCTTGTGCCTCTTTTGAGTGTGTGAGTTGTGTGCCTACTTACAAAGTTCTATTGTGCAAATCATTGTGTGTGCGGTTGGCTGAGACTAAGTGTGATTTAGTGCCATCAAAAGGCAAAATTTTTGGGCGAGAAAATTAGCCTTGTGATAGCTACTATCAGAGCAAAAAGGTTCGACCAATGGCAGGTGGTTCGGGTCTTGATGTTGTACGTGAGCGCGTAGCCAAACTCTTTGAGGTACTCGGTGAACTTCTAGAGGATGCAAATTTCACCGTGTTCCAGACGTCGGCGCTCCATGAGCAGTACACAGCGGCAACATGAGGTCGTGGCCTCTAAGAATACAGCTTTTCGGCTTGATGAGATGGAAGGAGAGATAGTCATCCTGAAGAAGGTTGTAGCCTCTCAACCAAGCGGAGGTGTTGTGGAGGGCTCCACGAAGATGAAGGTGCCAGAGCCTAAAGCCTTCAAGGGAGCGAGGGATGCCAAAGAGATCGAGAACTTTCTATGGGATATGGAGCAGTACCTCAAAGTTGTCGAGTGCCAGATGACGAGAAGGTCAATCTGACTAGCATGTATCTGGCCAAGGATGACAAGCTTTGGTGGCAGTCTCGGTTGGATGACGATGCAAATGCGCGCAAGCTTAAGATCGAGACGTGGGAGAGCCTAAAGAAGGAATTGAAAGACCAGTTTTTGCCCTGCAACACGTCATGGGTTGCGAGGGAGTCCCTAAAGAAGTTGAAGCAGAGTGGCACGGTGCGTGGCTACGTGAAGAAATTCAATTCCTTGATGCTTGACATCCGAAACATGTCGGATGAGGACAAGCTTTTCAACTTCCTATCCAGTCTTCAACCCTGGGCTCAACTTGAGTTTAGAAGGCAAAATGTGAAGGACCTTCCTGCAGCGATGGCTGCGGCTGATGGTTTAGTTGATTTTTTGATCAACAAGTCTCCTGATTCTGATGCTGGGAAGCAGCCCAAAGAAAAGGGCAAGAAGATGAAGGAAAGCAAGAAGGATAAGCACAACGGTCGCGACAAGGATAAAGGTAAAGTCGTCTACCAAGAACAAGGTAAAGGCAAAACTAACTCGGGAAGTTTCATTTGTAATGGACCACACAAGGCCAAGGAGTGCCCAAAGCGGGAGAAGTTAAGTGTCATAGTTGCTAAGGAGAGTGGCCTCTCGGATGATGTTGACCTCTCTCGTGTCAATCCTCTACAGTTGGTGAGTGCTGTGCAAGTTGGATGTGTCCCACAATCTAGCTTGATGTATTCAAAGATCGGGCTCAGTAATAAAGAGTTGATCACAATGGCTGACACGGGTGCTACCCACAACATTGTTGCTGAGACGATGGTGGAGTCACTGGGTCTAAAATTCAACAAGACTGGGAGTCGAATGAAGGCAATCAACTCGGCAGCTCGGGAGCTGCTGTGCACGGCACTGGGAGTGGAGGTAACTATGGGCAATTGGTTTGGTAAGCTTAACTTCACTGTAGTTCTGTTAGATGATTTTGATAACATACTGTGGGTTGATTTCTTTGTGAACGCAAAAGTTGCTCGGTTACCTCACTTGGATGGTCTCATGATCATGCATGAGGATCATCCATGTTTTGTTTTTGGAACGTTCACTCCCTCTTCCAGTATTGGTGGGAAGTCAGGTAGTATGTTGTCATCTATGCAGGTAAAGCATGGGCTCAAGAAAAGAGAAGTCACCTACCTTGCGACTTTGATGGAGATCAAAGAAGGTATTGTTGCAGAGGTGCTGGATGCAGGTCTAATTCAGCCCTCCAAAGCACCATATGATGGCCCGATGTAGTTTCAGAGGAAACACGATGGCTTCCTGTGGATGTGTGTTGATTATAGGGCTCTGAACAAGGTGACGGTAAAGTACAAGTACCCTATTCCATAAATAGCAGAATTATTTGACAGGCTAGCGAGAGCCTCATATTTCACCAACCTGGATCTGCGATCTGGATATTGGCAAGTCAGGATTGCAGAAGGAGATGAGGAGAAAACCACGTGCATCACTCGCTATGGCTCCTATGAATTCTTGCTGATGCCATTTGGTTTGACTAACGCCCCTGCTACTTTCTGTAATTTAATGAATGATGTGTTTCATGACTTCATTCATCATTTTGTGGTTGTATATCTGGATGATATTGTTGTGTATAGTGAGTCCTTAGAGGATCACTTGTCCCACCTAAGGTTGGTGTTGTCTAGGTTGAGAGAGCACCAATTATATGTCAAAAAGGAAAAATGCGAGTTTGCCCGACGAGAGATTATGTTCTTTGGGCATAAGGTGAGTCGAGGGCAGGTTGAAATGGACGAGAGAAAAGTCCAGACAATAGTGGAGTGGAAGGCCCCAGCCAAAGTGTCTGAGTTGAGATCCTTTCTTGGTTTGTCTAATTCCTACAGGAAGTTTGTGCAGGGTTACTCGAAAAAGGTGGCCCCATTGGCAGACTTACTCAAGAAGGATAGACACTAGAGGTGGACCATAGATTTCCAAGAAGCCTTTGACAAGTTGAAGGCAACGGTGTCCACGGAGCCAGTCCTGAGGCTGCTTGATTTCGAGTTGCCTTTCAGTGTGCTAGCTGACACCTCAGACAAAGCCATTGGAGGTGCGTTGGTGTAGGAAGGCCACCCTATTGCCTATGAGAGTCAGAAACTCAATAATGCATAGCAGCGGTACTCAGCCCATGAGAAGGAGATGCTGGCAGTGGTGCATTGCCTTCACAGATAAAGGGTGTATTTGCTGGGTACTAGGTTCGTGGTTCGGGCTAACAATGTGGCTAACACATTCTTTCAGACTCAAAATAATCTTTCTACATGGCAGGCACAATGGTAGGAGTTCTTGGCTGAGTACGATTTTACTTGGGAACATAAGCTAGGAAGGCAAAACTAGGTGGCAGATGCCCTAAGTTGCCGACAAGTGCAAGAGATGGTTGCTACCCTCACTCAAGTGTGAGTGACTTGCTAGACAAAATCAGGGAGTAGGCCCCACATGATGCCACATATCAGCAAGTGGTACAGCAAGTCAGGGAGGGTATGGTTAGGCGATACTGGCTCGATAATGATTTATTGCATGCCAAGGATAATCATGTATATGTTCCCAGTGGTGCATGCCTTAGGAAGGAGATACTGCGGGAGTCCCATGATTCACAGTGGGCTGATCATCCTGACGTCGAAAGGATGATGTCCTTGCTGTCCCGCAACAACTACTGGCCAAAGATGGATGATGACGTCGAGGCATATGTCAAAACCTGCATCACTTGTCAGTAAGACAAGACAGAGCGGCAGAAGGAGGCGGGTTTGTTACAGTCGCTACCCATTCCTTTGAAGCCATGGGTGTCAGTTTCAATGGATTTCATTGGTGGATTCCGGAAGATTGATTGCATGGGATCTGTCATGGTGGTGGTAGATCAGTTTTCCAAGCATGCGGTGTTTATTCCTACCCCCTCTTCATGTCAAGCGGAGACATCCGCTGAGCTTTTCTACAAGCAGGTAGTAAAGTACTTTGTGTTGCCTGAAGATATTGTGAGTGATCGGGATCCTCGTTTCACTGGCAGGTTCTCGACGTCATTGTTCATCGTGATGGGTTCAAAATTGAAATTCTCTACTGCCAACCATCCTCAGACTGATGGCTAGACGGAGCGGATCAATGGCTTACTTGAGGAATATCTTCGGCATTACATGACGGCAAGCTAGAGGAATTGGCTTGAGTTGTTGGACTCGACCCAATTTTCCTACAATCTTTATAAGTCCTCTTCCACAGGTATGAGTCCCTTTGAGCTAGCTATGGGGCAACAGCCCCTCACTCCTAACGATGTGGCCAGGACTAGCTCTGGAGGGAGATGTCTGGCAGCGCACCGGTTTGCCCGTTCTAAGCAAGACCGGCTAGAGGAGGCCCAGGATAGCTTGGACAAGGAAGCCAGGCAGATGAAAAAGTATGCGGACTGAGGAAGGAGGGACGTGCAGTTCCAAGTTGGGGATAAGGTGTTGCTAAAACTTACTCCCCAAATTTGAAAGAAGATCAATAACAAGACAGTGCATCGTGGGTTGGTTCCAATGTATGACAGTCCCTTCACAGTGGGAGAGCCTCCAATGTTGTCAATGTTGCATACAAATTGCAACTCCCAGAAAGGTTGAAGGTGCATCCAACCTTCCACGTGAGTTTCTTGAAGCCCTTCCATGAGGAAGCAGGTGATTAGCCTCCAAGGAAACAAACACAACGTGCTTCCCCTACAATCAGAACTAAGTTCCAGCGTGAAGTGGAGAGAATTCTAGACCATCGAACGTAGGGACAAAGTAAGAAGAACAGGCGGTTTGGGTACTTGGTCAAGTGGAAGAATGCCCCAGACAGTGAGGCAAGCTGGGAAAGACATGTGACTCTATGACAGTTCGAGAAGCAGGTGGAAGACTACCTATCAACCCTACCAACAAGGACGTTGGCTTCAACAGGTGGGGGTGGTTTGTTAACCCCTTGAACACTTACATGCGGGAGTTGGCAGCACCTTGTGCCAATTTCAAGCATGTGACTTTGGAGTGGCTAGGCACTCCCAAAGGCAAGGTAAAAACTGAGAGGGTCAGCGCAGTCACGAGCCTACATGCGGGTCCCAGTGTGGACCAAGACTTGGGTTGGACAAAGGATGCTGAGCTACATGTTCGTGGGCTCCATTAGATGGGCCATGGACTTGGGCCAAAAGGCCCAAAACACGAGACTGGGTCTTGGCCAAGTTTACATGGCACAGCTTGGCACCGCGTGGCATCGAGTCTCCTACGACGTGTGGAATGTGGGGATGTGCAGGTGTGGCTCTATCTAGTTGGCCAAGCATCAGGATAATGCTCATCAGATCCTGCATGGCAAAGGATCGTGGGTAGATAAGGCTTATCGAGATCAAGTGATGAATGATCGTGCGAGATAAGGCTTATCAGGATCAAGTCATGGATGAGATTGTGGGAAGATGAGGATTATCAGCCACGACAGAGATCGGGGGGAGATAATTTTATCTCCAAGCCGTAGATAGCTGGGGGTATCAGCTATGTATAGACACTATGGGTTGTCATTTGTACTCAGGGAAAGAGAAATCACTCAGAAAGAAAGAGTGAAACACTGTTGAGAGTTCAAGTTATTGTTTCTTTGTATTACTTGAGTTAAGTAATAAAAGGTTTGGAAGGTTCCCGTATATGCTCTTGTGTCTCTTTTGAGTCTGTGAGTTGTGTGCCTTACTTATAAAGTTCCATTGTGCAAATCGTTGTGTGTGCGGTTGGTTGAGACTAAGTGTGAATTAGTGCCATCACAAGGCAAAATTTTGGGTGAGAAAATTAGCCCTGTGACAGCTGGTATCAGAGTATAAAGATTCCACCGATGGCAGGTGGTTCGGGTCTTGATGCTGCACGTAAGCGCGTAGCCAAACTCTTTCAGGTACTCGGTGAACTTCTGGAGGATGCAAATTTCACCTTGTTCCTGTCATTTGCGCTCCATGAGCAGTACATAATCAATCTACCGTGGCAACAAGAGGTGGTGGCCTCTTCAAACACAGCTTTTCGGCTTGAGGAGATGGCAGCAGAAATAGCCATCCTCAAGAAGGCTGTGGCCTCTCAACCAAGTGGAGGTGTCATGGAGGGCTCGACCAAGATGAAGGTTCCAGAGCCTAAAGCCTTCGAGGGATCGACGGATGCCAAAGAGATTGAGAATTTTCTGTGGGATATTGAGCAGTACTTCAAAGCTGCCTGAGTGCCAGACGACAAAAAGGTCAATCTGACCAGCATGTATCTAGCAAAGGATGCCAAGCTGTGGTGGCGGACTCGGTTGGATGACGATGCAAGTGCGGGCAGGCCTAAGATCAAGACGTGGGAGAGCCTAAAGAAGGAGTTGAAGGACCAGTTCTTAACCTGCAACACGTCATGGGTTGCGAGGGAATCCTTGAAGAAGTTGAAGCAGAGTGGTACGGTGCGTGAATACGTAAAGGAATTCAGTTCCTTGATGTTTGACATCCGCAACATGTCGGATGAGGACAAGCTTTTCAACTTCATATTCGGTCTTCAACCTTGGGCTCAACTTGAGCTTAGAAGGCAAGGTGTGAAGGACCTTCCTTCAGCAATGGCTGCGACTGATGGTTTAGTTGATATTTGGATCAGCAAGTCTCTTAATTCTGATGCTGGGAAGCAGCCCAAGGATAAGGGCAAGAAGAAGAAGGAGGGCAAGAAAGATAAGCACAACGGTGGCAGCAAAGATAAAGGCAAAGCCGTCTACCAAGAACAAGGTAAAGGCAAAACTAACTCGGATTGTTTCATATGTAATGGACCACACAGGGCTAAGGAGTGCCCCAAGCGGGAGAAGTTAACTGCCATATTTGCTGAGGAGAGTGGCCTCTCGGATGATGTTGGCCCCTCTCGTGTGAATCCTCTACAGTTGGTGAGTGCTGTGCAAGCTGGACGTGCCCCACAATCCAGATTGATGTATATGAAGATTGGGCTTAGTAATAAAGAGTTGATGGCGATGGCCGACACTGGTGCTACCCACAACTTTGTTGCTCAGTGGATGGTGGAGTCACTAGGTTTGAAAGTCACCAAGACCAAGAGTCGAATGAAGGCAGTCAACTCGACAGCCTGGGAGGTGCTTGGCACGGCATTGGGAGTGCAGGTAACTATGGGCAATTGGTCTGGTAATCTTAACTTCACTGTGATTCCATTAGATGATTTTGATATCATACTGGGAGTTGATTTCTTTGTGAGCGCAAAAGTTGCTCTATTGCCTCACTTGGGTGGTATCATGATCATGCGTGAGGATCATCCATGTTTCCTTGCTGGAACGTTCACTCCCTCTTCTAGTATTGGTGGGAAGTCGGGTGGCATACTGTCATCTATGCAGGTGAAGCATGGGCTGAAGAAAAGAGAAGTCACCTACCGTGCGGCTTTGATGGAGATCAAAGAAGGTATTGTTCTGGAGGTGCCTGACAGTGTAGCAAATCTGTTGGGAAAGTTCACTGACATGATGCCTCATGAACTCCCCAAGTGTCCTCCCCCAAGGTGTGCCACTGAGCACAAGATCGATTTGGTGGCCGGTTCCAAACCACCAGCACAAGCCCCACATTGCATGAGTCTGCTAGAATTGGCAGAACTGAGGAAGCAGTTGATGGAGTGGCTGGATGCAGTCCTAATTCAGCCCTCCAAAGCACCATATGGTGCCCCGGTGTTGTTTCAAAGGAGACATGATGGCTCCTTGCGGATTTGAGTTGATTACAGGGCTCTAAATAAGGTGACGGTGAAGAACAAGTACCCTATCCCATTGATAGCAGACTTGTTTGATAGGCTGGCGAGAGCCTCATATTTCACCAAGTTCGATCTGCAGTCTGGATAATGGCAAGTCAGGATTGCAGAAGGAGATGAGGGGAAAACCATGTGCATCACTTGCTATGGCTCCTACGAATTCTCGCTGATGCCATTCGATTTGACTAATGCCCCTGCTACTTTTTGTAATTTAATGAATGATGTATTTTATGACTTTATTGATCATTTTGTTGTAGTGTCTCTGGATGATATTGTTGTGTATAGTGAGTCCTTGAAGGAGCACTTGTCCCACCTAAGGTTGGTGTTGTCTAGGCTGAGAGAGCACCAATTATATGTTAGAAAGGAAAAATGTGAGTTTGCCATGCAAGAGATTATGTTCCTTGGGCATAGTGTGAGTCGAGGGCAAGTTAAAATGGACGAGAGAAAAGTCCAGGCAATAATGGAGTGGGAGGCCCCTACCAAAGTGTTTGAGTTGAGATCCTTTCTTTGGTTTGTCTAACTATTGTAGGAAGTTCGCGCAGGGTTACTCCAAAAAGATGACCCCATTGACAGACTTACTCAAGAAGGATAGACCTTGGAGGTGGACCACAGATTGCCAAGAAGCCTTTGACAAATTGAAGGCAACATTGTCCATGGAGCCAGTCCTGAGACTGCCTGATTTCAAGTTGCCTTTCAGTGTGCTAACTGACGCCTTAGACAAAGCCATTGGAGGTGTGTTGGTGCAGGAAGGGCACCCCATTGCCTATGAGAGCCGAAAACGCAATGATGTAGAGCAGCGGTACCCAGCCCACGAGAAGGAGATGCCGGCAGTGGTGCATTGCGTTCGCACATGGAGGGTGTATTTGCTGGGTACTTGTTTCGTGGTTCGGTCCGACAATGTGGCTAACACATTCTTTCAAACTCAGAAGAAGCTTTCTGCATAGCAAGTGCAATGGCAGGAGTTCTTGGCTGGGTATGATTTTACTTGGGAACACAAGCCAGGAAGGCAAAATCAGGTGGCATATGCCCTAAGTCGCGGACAAGTACAAGAGGCAGTTGCTGCCCTCACTCGAGTGTAGAGTGACTTGCTAGACAAAATCAAGGAGCAGGCCCCACATGATGCCACATATCAGCAAGTGGTACAGTAGGTCAAAGAGGGTGTGGTAAGGCGATACTGTCCCGATAATGATTTATTGGATGCCAAGGGTAATCACGTATATGTTCCTAGTGGTGCAGGCCTTGGGAAGGAGATACTGCGGGAGTCTCATGATTCAAAGTGGGCCAGTTATCCTAGCGTCGAAAGGATGATGGCCATGCTATCCCGCAACTACTACTGGACAAAGATGGAAGATGATGTCGAGGCATATGTC
Organism: Carallia pectinifolia; assembly: GCA_037832335.1. Taxonomy (NCBI): domain Eukaryota; kingdom Viridiplantae; phylum Streptophyta; class Magnoliopsida; order Malpighiales; family Rhizophoraceae; genus Carallia; species Carallia pectinifolia. The sequence continues at coordinate 90,888 of CM075454.1, read as the reverse complement.
AAGACGTGCTTCACTTGTCAGCAGGGCAAGACGGAGCGGCAGAAGGAGGTAGGTTTGTTGTAGTCGCTACCCATTCCTACGAAGCCATGGGTGTCGCATTCGATGGATTTCATTAGCGGATTCTCGAAGATTGATGGCATGGGATCTATCATGGTGATTGTGGATCGGTTTTCCAAATATGCAGTGCTTATTCCTGGCCCCCTCTTCATGTCAAGCAGAGATAGCCGCTGAGCTTTTCTACAAGCAGGTTGTAAAGTACTTTCGGTTGCCTAAAGATATTGTGAGCGATCGGGATCCTCGTTTCACTAGCAGGTTCTGGACGTCATTGTTCAACATGATGGGTTCAGAATTGGAATTCTCTACTGTCAACCATCCTCTGACTGATGGCTAGACAGAGCGGATCAATGGCTTACTTAAGGAATATCTTCGGCATTACATGACTGCGAGCCAGAGGAATTGGCTTGAGTTGTTGGATTCGGCCTAATTTTGATACAATCTTCACAAGTCCTCTTCAACAGATATGAGTCCCTTTGAGCTAGTTATGGGGCAACAACCCCTTACTCCTGAAGATGTGGCCAAGAGTAGCTTAGGAGGGAGATGTCCGGCAGCACACCAGTTTGCTCGTTCTAAGCAAGAATGGCTAGAGGAGGCCCAGGATAGCTTGGACAAGCTAGCCAGGCGTATGAAAAAGTATGTGGACCGAGGAAGGAGGGACGTGCAGTTCCATGTTCGGGATAAGGTGCTGCTAAAGCTTACTCCCCTAATTTGGAAGAAGATCAGCAGCAAGACAGTGCATCGTGGGCTGGTTCCAAAGTATGACGGTCCCTTCACAGTGGTGAAGAAAGTTGGCAATGTTGCATACAGGTTGCAACTCCCAGTAAGGTTGAAGTTGCATCCAACCTTCCACGTAAGGTTGAATTACCCAATCCTGACATGGAGAGGTGGTGGCAATAAATAACAATACCAGGCTCTTATGAGTCTGGTAATTGGAATGAGTACAATCTAAATCCCTTAACGAGGATCCATTGGAGGGCAAGTATGGCGCTAGCAGCCGTGGTAATTCCAGCTCCAATAGCGTATATTTAAGTTGTTGCAGTTAAAAAGCTCGTAGTTGGACCTTGGGATGGGTCGATCGGTCCGCCTTTTGGTCTGCCTTTTGGTGTGCACCATTCGCCTCGTCCCTTTTACCGGCGATGTGCTTCTAGCCTTAACTGGTCGGGTCATGCCTCCACTGCTGTTACTTTGAAGAAATTAGAGTGCTCAAAGCAAGCCTACGCTCTGGATACATTAGCATGGGATAACATCATAGGATTTCAATCCTATTGTGTTGGGCTTTGGGATCAGAGTAACGATTGACAGGGACAGTCGGGGGCATTCGTATTTCATATCCAGATTTGAAATTCTTGGATTTATGACAAACGAACAACTGCGAAAGCATTTGCCAAGGATGTTTTCATTAATCAAGAACGAAAGTTGGGGCTCAGAGACGATCAGATACTGTCCAAGACTCAACCATAAAAGATGCCAACCAGGGATCGGCGGAAGTTACTTTTAGGACTCTGCCGGCACCTTATGAGAAATTTAAGTGATGTAGGACGAATAAGAAGAACAATCTAAGTCAGGAATCCACCCGACAGCTAATCACTCAGGAATCCACCCAAAAAGAAACCAGAATCGACTTGAGAGAAAATTATTTGTAATCAATATTCAATTGCATAAAGTCTGAAAAATAATAAAGGTTCAAGCTCTATTTATAGAGCTCAATAGATAAATCCTAAACAGAAACAAATAACTGCTAACAGATAATTATGAAAATAACTGAAAATAAACACGTAGTTAACACGTCCTAAATAAGATAGAATCTAATAACTGAATAACAAATCCTATCCTACGTGGACCGAAACTTTTGGAATTTCTTCCGGGAAAAGAAATCCCTATTAGCAACTGCAACTGCATCATTCCCCTCCAGTTGAAAAGAACTCGACTCCGTCGAGGAAGACGCTAAGTAAGCATCAAGCAACTCACGATCCATCAATCGAAGATCATCCTCAGGAACCCAAGTAGCATCAGAGGCTGGACGACCTTTCCACTGAACAAGAAAACGTCGAAATCCTCCATGAGAAGAAGCAACGTACTCATCATCCAGGATAGTCTTAATATCCTCGGCACGTGTAGTAAAAATAGGCGCCTTTGGCACAGCTATACCTGCAGAGAGACTAGAAGGCAGGGAAGGAGGCTCAAAAGTGCCTCGGTGAGGTGTCAAATCCTCCACATTGAAAATAGGACTAATATTCAAGTCAGTTGGTAAATCAAGTAAATATGCATTAGGTCCAAGTTTTTTAATGATGGGGTATGGGCCAATGGCTCGAGCTTGCAACTTTTTGGGCTTATTTTTAGGGAATCGCTCAGGACGGATGCGAACCATGACAAAATCACCCACATGAAATTGTTTATCTCGAGAATGTACATCAGCAGCAAGCTTATAATCAACATTATTTAAAGCAATCTTGCGCGTAATCTCAGCATGCAGGTTATGAATGTGTGTAGCAAAATTTTCAGCAGGCTTAGAAGAACGAAGATCAGGAGGAAGGGGAACGAGGTCAACAGGTGTGCGAGAGGTATAACCATGTACAATCTCAAATGGACTCTTACCAGTAGAACGGTTAATAGAATTATTGTAGGAAAACTCAGCTGTTGGTAAAATCAAGTCCCAATTACCTTATTTTTCACCCACTAGACACCTAAGTAAGTCTCCCAAACTTCGGTTAACTACCTCAGTTTGACCATCTGTTTGAGGATGAAATGCAGATGAAAATTTTAAACAAGTCCCAAACAATTTCCAAAGTGTTTTCCAAAAATAACTCACAAATTTAACATCTCTATCAGACACAATGGAAACAGGTAAACCGTGCAATCTAACAACTTCTTTGAAAAATAATTTTGCAACATGAGATGCATCAGTGGACTTATTACATGGAATGAAATGAGCCATTTTAGAGAATCTATCCACAACCACAAGGATGCAATCATTACCACGAACTGTCCTAGGCAAACCAAGCACAAAATCCATACTAACATCACGCCAAGGTGCATGTGGAACAAGAAGTGGTGTGTACAAACCAGTGTTATGCTTTCTAACTTTAGCAACTTGACAAGTGCGACACTGTGACACAATTCTAGACACGTCTCTCTTCAAGGAAGGCCAGTAAAACCTATCCTCAACAAGTGCAATGGTCTTATCCCTTCCTAAATGACCAACTAATCCACCAGAATGCATTTCCCAAACTAAAAAGTCACGGAGTGATGTACGTGGAATGGACAACTTATTAGCTCTAAATAGAAATCGATCATGCACTACAAAATCAACATAGTCCTTACGATTGCCATCACAAACAGACTGAAATATAAGACCAAAATCAGGACAAGTAGGGTACTCATCATGCAATCTCTCAAAACCTACAACATGAGCATGCAACTCTTGAAGAACACACACAACTCGACTCAGAGCATCAGCAGCTTTGTTTTCTATACCAGAACAATGTTTAAGCACAAAAGAATACTCATTAAGAAATTCAACCCATTTAGCATGCTTAGCATTTAATTTCTTCTGAGAATTCAAATAACGTAAAGCTTGATGGTCAGAAAACAAAACAAACTCCTTAGGAAGCAAATAATACCTCCAATGACGCAAAGACTGAACAACAGCATAAAGCTCCTTATCATATGTAGAGAACCTTTGCTTCGCGTCATTGAATTTTTCGCTGAAAAAAGCGATGGGGTGTCCATCCTGACTCAGGACTCCTCCAATGCCAACTCCCGAAGCATCACAAGCAACTTCAAATACCTTATTGAAGTCGGGATGACTCAGAATGGGAGCTTCACTGATTTGCTTTTTGATATCTTTAAAAGCTATGGAAGCTTTACTAGACCACTGAAATTTTCCTTTTTTCAAGCAATCAGTAATAGGGGTCATAATGGTACTGAATCCCCTAATGAACCTCTAATAGAAGGAGGCTAAACCATGGAAGCTGCGAGTTTCAGTAAGAGACTTAGGCTCAGGTCACTCTCGAATGACCCGAACCTTTTCAGGATCCGCAGCTATACCACGAGCAGAAACAATAAATCCTAAGAATAACACCTCAGACTGCAAGAATGTACACTTTTTAAGGTTAGCATACAGTTTAGCTTCTCTAAGAGTAAGGAAAACTAACCGCAAGTGATCTAAGTGTTCTTTCTCGGACTTACTGTAGATAAGGATGTCGTCAAAGTAGACCACTAGAAACCGATTTATGAATGGCTTCAGAACATGAGTCATAATCCTCATAAATGTATTAGGAGCATTTGATAACCCAAAAGGCATCACTAGCCACTCATATAATCCATCCTGCATCTTAAACGTAGTCTTCCACTCATCCCCAGGCCGAAAGCGTATCTGATGATAACCACTACGAAGATCTATTTTAGAATACCAACTGGAACCAGCTAGCGTATCCAACATATCCTCTAGCCTAGGAATGGGAAATCGGTACTTGATGGTGATCTTGTTTATAGCTCGACTATCAACACACATCCTCCATGACCCATCCTTTTTAGGGGTCAACAAAGCAGGAACAGCACAGGGACTCAGGCTATGTCGTACAAAACCCCTAGACAACAACTCTTCTACTTGCCTATTTAACTCTTCACGTTCCTCTGGGTTCATCCTATAGTGTGGAAGATTAGGTAACTGTGAACCAGGAACTAAGTCAATGGCATGCTGTATGTCTCGCATGGGTGGGAGCTCCTTGGGAAGGTCATCAGGCATAATATCCACAAATTCCTTGAGTAATTTATCAAAAGCAGAAGGAAGAACAGCTCGAGGTGTGCTCGAATATGGAATAACCTCTTTGGAAACAACAACTATCAAATAGTCATTACTCCCTAACTCCCTTTCAAAGGCCTTATGATCTAAAATGTGAAGACCTTTATTGACTAAAACAGGGGGAAGAGATTTGGGTTTCGGCCTTGTGTCCTTAACAGAGGGTTTAGCTGGGTTCAGAATGATATTTTTGCCTTCATACTTAAAGACATAAGTATTCTCCCGACCATGATTGGTCACATTAAGGTCATAGAGCCAAGGACGGCCTAAAAGAATATGAGCCACATCCATGGGCAGAACATCACAATAAACCTTATCCTTATAGTTACCTAACTGGATGGGAACTAAACACCGCTCAGTGACTGGTAAGGTGGTTTTATTTACCCAAGCTACACGAAATGGTTGCGGATGTGGTTCTGCCTTAAGATTTAATCGTGAAAGAGCAGATTTCGCAACAACATTCATGGTACTCCCTCCATCAATAACCAACTTACAACTGCGATCTCCAGATCGAATGTAGGTGTGGAATATGCTTGTTCGTTTCCACGTATCATTGTCCACAACAGTAGACAAAACACACCTAATAACAGAACAATGCTGGTCATCATCCACAAAGTCCCCAATGAATTCATCATCTTCACTTGAGTACTCTAAGGGATCAAAAACTTGATCTTCGCTCCCTGAGAGGTCATCAGACTCCTTATCCATAATAAGAGCACGATAGGGACAATGAGAGGCAATGTGACCCTTTTTATGGCAATGGAAACACTCAACGGAAGTGTTACTAGCACGAGATTCGGGAGCAGAGCCTATCGAACGAGAAGTGGAAGGAGTAGAGTGCAAAGAAGCGGAAGAATTGATAGGTTTGACTTGAGAAATGGAATCAGAAGAAAAGGAGGTTTTGGTTGCACGCACTCCAACAGAGGGGGACGAGCGCGTGAATGAAGAGGTCTTGATGTATTTCTCAACCTCTAAAGCCTTGTGATAAGCTTCTTCCAAAGAATCAGGACCAAGTAAGAGAATCTCCTTTTGGATTTCAGGCTTGAGACCATTAACAAAACGGTTTATAGTGAGGTAACGATCTTCATACAATTCACATCTAAGCAAAAGCTCTTCAAATTTAGACATGTAAGCAGTAACGCTAGAAGTCATCTGCCTAAGATTTAGAAGCTGAGAATAGAGTTGACTCCTATGATATGAGGGAAGAAACTTAGCTTTTAGCTTCATTTCCATGACTTCCCATAGGATGATAGGAGGCTCACCTAAACGTTCAGCTCTACGAAGCTCATTCTGCTAGAATTTTCTAGCTGACCCTACCAATTTCATATTTGCAAATGAACATGCTCAAAATCATTCATGTCATACCATGCAAAATAATCCTCTAAACTATCAAGCCAGTCAAAAAACACTTCAGCATTCAATTCACCATTAAATTCAGGAGCATCCAACTTGATCTTCCTAGTGATGTCATTGTGATCTGGACGTGCAACCAATTCACCCACATTCTGCTTACGTGTACCCCTAGGAACATGACGTGTAGGAAATGCATCATGATAAAAATCCTCTTCATCAATATGTCCATGTAGATTTCCATCGGGGGGAAAGCTAACAGTTGGCCTCGTGGTGACTAAATTCCTAGGATCCTGTGGGTGAGGCGTAGGAAAATGGGCATTGACAGAACCCTCAACATGGGTTGCCCCAATTGGCTGTCCAACCGATTCGTCTACTGGTTGTTTGTCCAAACGTTTTAAAATAGTATTCAGTTGGGTGGACAAATTAGCAAAGTCGTTTCTAAGGCTGTTCATGTCGGACTGATAGGCAGATTGTGTGGCGTGAACTTCAGCTCGAAGCTCATCTATTTCAGAAGCGGACTTGGTAGCAGATTTGGCTGTTTCTCGGGTATTAACCATGTTTTGTGAAATAATTATGCTGAGATCAACACTAATTGCAAAAAGTAATAAAAATTATAAACTACTATCATGCACACAATCACTAAAAAGTATGGGCAATAGAGTAAAATATCGTAAAGTTAGAGATAGTGAAAAAGTGGACGGTATAAAGTATGGCAGTGATGTTAAAGAAACAGTAAATATGGGGAAATAAAATAGAAGGCAATTTTTTTTTTTTTTTACCTAACACAAATTTACTGAAATATTAAACTGACCTAAAAATTAATCAAATTTTCAACAAGAGAAAGAAAAGTACCTCAACCTTTAATTTAATTCTTCTGTCCAAGTGCAAGAATACTGGCCGGCGGTGGTGACAGTAGATTCCGGCGACGGTGAAACAACGCCGGCGGTCGGCAGCAGACTCCGGCGACGTCAGAGAGCTCCGGGGAGGGCTGGGAAGTGCCGTGGAAGGTCCGACGGTGAGCAGGTGAGTCGCCGTCGGTGTCAACGAGGCCTGGACGCGGGCGGACGGTGGTCGACGACAGTGGCGCGCACAGGAAGAACGACGAACGGCGTCGGGCTGGACTCCGATCAGCGTGATAACGACAGAAACAGCAAGATTGGATGTCGAAGAACCTTTTCGGACCAGGTACGAGGGTCGGCGATAGTCGGTGGAGCGGAAAGACGGCGGTGGCGCAAAGGTTATCCAGCAACTTCGAGCGGTAGTTATGGGGTGATGCCAGTTGATTTTCGGCGCATGGTTGTCGGGGGTAGAAATATCGGGTGTTTGTGGTGCAGGGAAGATGGGTTGCGGGTGTTGCTGGCTGCCGGCGGTGGCGCGTACGGCGGAGGGCGGCGGTCGGAGGTGGTCCGGCTAGCGGTGGTGGCGGGGACGGACAGAAGCTGATTTTTGTGATTTTTATGAGTTTTTGAATGGTTTTCTGTGATTTTCAAGGTTAGGAACGATGGAAAATAAGTTAAGGATCGTATTTGGTATGTGATTTAGGATCGAAACGGGTTTGGATCGAGGTTTTGCTCTGATACGAAACTGATGTACGACTAATAAGAAGAACAATCTAAGTCAGGAATCCACCCGACAGCTAATCACTCGGGAATCCACCCGAAAAGAAACGAGAATCCACTCGAGAGAAAATTATTTGTAATCAATATTCAATTGCATAAAGTCTGAAAAATAATAAAGGTTCAAGCTCTATTTATAGAGCTCAACAGATAAATTCTAAACAGAAACAAATAACTGCTAACAGATAATTATGAAAATAACTGAAAAATAAACACGTAGTTAACACATCCTAAATAAGATAGAATCGAATAACTGAATAACAAATCCTATCCTACGTGGACCGAAACTTTCAGAATTTCTTCCGGGAAAAGAAATCCCTATCAGCAACTGCAACTGCATCATAAAGTCTTTGGGTTTTGGGGGGAATATGGTTGCAAGGCTGAAACTTAAAGGAATTGCCGGAAGGGCACCACCAGGAGTGGAGCCTACGGCTTAATTTGACTCAACACAGGGAAACTGACCAGGTCCAGACATAGTAAGGATTGACAAATTGAGAGCTCTTTCTTGATTTTGTGGGCGGTGGTGCATGGTTGTTCTTAATTGGTGGAGCGATTTGTCTG
>CM075454.1:62500-77500 GCA_037832335.1 Carallia pectinifolia | reverse complement strand
TCTGCTTTTGTTATGGTGTCAGTCTCGTCTTTTATGCTCATGCGGGCTAAGAGTCTGCTTTATTTTTCCTGCCATCTCGCCTTTTATGATCTTGCGGGCAAGGGGTATGCGTTGCTGCCATCTTGCCTTTAAAACTCTTGCAGGCAAGGAATCTGCTTTGATGTTGTTGGCTTGGCTTTTATACTCTTGCAGGCAAGGATTAAACTTTGATGTTGCCCTTTCGCCTTTCGTACTCATGCGAGCTGAGAGTATGCTGCTGCTGTTATTGCTGTCTTGCCTTTTATACTTGCACGAGCAAAGAGTCTGGTTTTGTTGTTGTTGTCGTCACGATTTTTGGACTTGCGTCAGAAAAGAGCAGGTTTTGTTGTTTCCGTCATGCCTTTTATACTCTTACAGGCAAGGAATAAGCTTTTGTTGGCATTGTTGTCTCACAATTTGTACTCGTACAGGCAGGGAGTCTGGTTTTCTTGTTGTTGCTGTCTCGTCTTTTATACTTGTTCAGGCAAAGAGTATGCTTTACGGTTGCCGTCTCGCCTTTTGTGCTCCTGTGGGCAAAGAGCATGCGTTTGTTGTTGTTGTCATCTTACCTTTTACACTTATGTGGGCAAAGAGTAATGCTTTTGTTGTTGTTGTCGTCTCGCCTTTTATACTCATGTGAGCGAGGAGCAAGCTTTGATGTTGTCGGCTCGCCTTTTATACTCATACGGGCAAAGAATATGCTTTGTTGATGCCATTTTGCCTTTTATACTCGTGTAAGTAAGGAGCATGCTTTGCTGTTGTCAGCTAGCCTTTTATACTCTTGCGGGCAAAAAATATGCTTTGTTGTTGCCGTTTCGCCTTTTATACTCGTGCAGGCAAGCAGCACACTTTGTCATAGCCATCTAGCCATTTCTAGTCGCGCAAGCAAGGAGTATGCTTTGTTGTTGCTGTCTCGCCTTTTATACTCTTGCGAGCACAAGGGGTTTGTTTTTGTTGTCGTCGTAGTCTCGCCTTTTATTCTCGTGAGCTCTAGGCATCTACTTTGCTGTTGTTACTGTCTCACCTTTTATACTCGTGCGAGCAAAGAGTTTATTTTGTTTATACTTTTTGCCTTTTATGTTATTGCAGGCAAGGAGTCTACTTTGGCTATTGTTGCCATCTCGCCTTTTATACTCATGTGAGCAAGGTGTCTAGTTTTGTTGTTATTGTTATCTTGCCTTTTATACTTGGGTGGGCGAAGAGTATACTCTTGCTGTTGCACTTGTCGCCTTTTATGTTCTTACGTGCAAGGTGTCTGCTTTTGTTGTTGTTGTTGTCTCATCGTTTATACTCGTCCAGACTAAGAGTCTACTTTGCCGTTGTTGTTGTCCTGCCTTTTATGCTATTGTGGGTAGGAAGTATGCTTCTGTTGTTGTACTTTTTGCCTTTTACGCTATTGTGGGCAAGGAGATTGCTTTTTTTGTTGTTGTTGTCTCACCTTTTATACTCTTGCGGGGCAAGGAATCGGGTTTTGTTGTTGTCATCGTCTCGTATTTTATACTCGTGCAGGCAAGGAGTATACTTTTGTTGTTGTACTTTTCAACTTTTATGCTCGTGCGGGCAAGGAGTCTAGTTTTGTCGTTGTTACTATCTCACCTTTTATACTCGGGCAAGCGAGGAATACACTTTTGTTGTTGTACTTGTCGCATTTTATACTCTCTCGGGCAAGAAGTCTGCTTTTTTTGTTGTTGCCGTTTTGCCTTTTATACTCATGCCAGCAAGGAGTTTGCTCTGTTGTTGTTGCCGTCTCGCATTTTATGGTCATCTCGGCAAGGAGTATACTTTTTTTTTTCGTAGTTTTTGCCTTTTATTCTCTTACATGCAAAGAGTCTACTTTTGGTTTTGTTGTTGTCTTACCCTTTATACTTGTGGGGGCAAGGAGTCTAGTTTTGTTATTGTTGGCATCTCCTTTTTTATACTCATGCGAGCAATGAGTAAAGAGTATCATTTTCAGTTGCTGGCCCTTTATACTCGCGTGGCAAGGAGTTTGCTTTTGTTATTGTTGCCATCTCACCTTTTATACTTTTGCGGGCAAGGAGTGTACTTTTGTTATTGTGCTTTTCACCTTTTATCCTCTTGCGGGCAGGGAGGCCTCCTTTTATTGTTGTTGTTATCTCGCATTTTATACTCGTGCGGGCAAGGAGTCTAGTTTTGTTGTTATCGTCTCGCAATTTACACTCGTGCGGGTAAGGAGTATGCTCTGCTATTGTTGTCTCGTCATTTATACTCATGCGGGCTGGGAGTGTGCTTTTTTTGTTGTTGTCGTCAAGCTTATTATACTCATGTGGGAAAGCAGCAAGCTTTGTTGTTACCTTCTCGCCTTTTATACTCTTGCGGGCAAGGTGTTTGCTTTGTTGTTGTCATCTCTCCTTTTATACTCTTGCAGGCATGGAGTCTACTTTTACTCTTGTTGTCGTCTTGCTTTTTATACTCGTGCATGGTAGGCGTATACTTTTGTTGTCATACTTTTTGCCTTTTATACTACTGTGGGCAAAGAGTCTACTTTTGCTATTGTTGTCATTTCGCATTTTACACTGGTGTGGGCAACGAGTTTGGTTTCGCTGTTGTTGCAGTCTCGCCCTTTATACCCGAGCGGGCAAGGGGTATACTTATGCTATTGTACTCGTTGCCTTCTATACTCTTGTGGGTAAGCAGTCTGCTTTTGTTGTTGTTGCCGTCTCGCCATTTCTACATGTATGGGTTAGGAAGCTGCTTTGTTGTTGTTGTCGTCTCGCCTTTTATACTTGTATGGGCAGCTAGTATGATTTGTTGACGTCATCTCGCCTTTTCTGCTCTTGCGACTAGGAGTCTGCTATTGTTATTATTGTCGTCTCGGCTTTTAAACATGTACGGGTAAGGAGTCTAGATCTGTTGTTGTTCCTGTCTCACCTTTTATACTTGCACGGGCAAGCAACATGCTTTGTTGTTGCCATCTCGCCTCTTATACTCTAGCAGACAAGGAATATGTGTTTCTGTTGCTCTTTTGCCTTTTATACTCGTACGGGCAAGGAGTATGTCGTTGTTGTTGTTGCCATCTCACCTTTTATACTGGTACCAGCAAGGAATCTGATTTTGCTGGTGTTGCTGTCCACCTTTTATACTCGTGCAGGCAAGGAGCATGCTCGATTGCTACGTCTTGCCTTTTGTACTCATGAGGGGCAAAGTTTATGCTTTTTTGTTGCTTTCTCGCCTTTTATACCATTGCAAGGAAGGAGTATGCTTTGTTGTTGTTATCTCGCCTTTTTACTCATACAGGGAAGCAGTTTGTTTTTGTTGCTGTTGTTGTCTCGCCATTTATACTCGAGTAGGCTGAAGGCCATAGTCCCTCTAAGAAGCTGGCCACAGAGGATCACCTCCTCATCTGAGAGTAGATATCTAACTCTCTCAATTACTATTCTGTTCATCCTTTCAGCTAAGTCATTCAACTGTGGTGTCTAGGGAGGTGTCCTCTAGAGTTGAATCCTATGAGCCTGACAATATTCATCAAATGGGCCACTATACTCACCACTAATATCAGTACGGACACATTTCAGCTTCTTTCCTATTTGTCTCTCAATCATAGCATAAAATTTCTTGAAAATATCAAAAACCTGATCCTTAGTCTTCAAAGTATCGACCCAATGCCTCTTAGAGTGATCATCAATAAAAGTCACAAAATAAAGAGCACCATTAAGTGAGCGTACCTTCAAAGGACCACAGACATCAGAATGACTCCTTGCCTGCAAAAGTATAAAAGATAATAAGTACACAACAAAAGTATACTCCTCATCCGACTGAGTATAAAAGGCGAGAGGACAACAACAACAGAAGCAGATTCCTTGCCCATGCGAGTATAAAAGGCGAGACGATAGTAACAAAGCAAACTCCTTGGTTGCACGAGTGTAAAATGCAAGACGGCAACAACAAAGCGTGCTCTTAGCCAGCGTAAATATAAAAGGCGAGTCAGCAACAACAACAAAACCAGTCCCCTTGCTCGCATAAGTATAAAAGGTGAGGCAGCAACAACAACTGTATACTCCTTGCTCGCACAAGTATAAAAGGTGAGACGACAACAATAAAGCATGCTCCTTACCTGTACGACTATAAAAGGCGAGATGACAACTGCAACAAAAGTAGACTCCTTAGCAGTGCGAGCGTAAAAGGCAAGACGACAACAACAACAAATGCATACTCCTTGCATGCACAAGTATAAAAGGTGAGACAGCAATAGCAAAGCACACTCCTTGCCCGCAAGAGCATAAAAGGCAAGGCAGCAACAACAAAGCATGCTCCTTACTTGCACGAGTATAAAAGGTGAGATGACATTAGCAAAGAAGGTCTTTTCCCACATGAGTATAAAAGGCGAGTTGGTAACAAGAACAAAACAAATATCCTTGCCAGCACGAGTATAAAAAACGATACAGCAACAACAACTAAAGCAGAATCGTTGGCCGCAATAGTATAAAAGGTAAAAGTCCAACAACAAAAGCATACTTAATGCCCACATAAGTATAAAAGGTGAGACGGGAACAATAGCATAAACCGCACGAGTGTAAAAGGCAAGACAGCAACAACAGCAAAATCAGACTCTTTGCCTGCAAGAGTAAAAAAGGCGACAAGTACAACAACAAAACCCAACTCTTTGTCTGCACGAGCATAAAAGTTGAGACGGCAGCAGCAGCAAAAGTAGACTCCTTGCCTACAAGAGCATAAAAGACGAAAAGTAAAACAACTAAAGTATACTCCTTGCCTGCATGATTAAAAAAGGAGAGATAGTAACCACAGCAAAACAGACTCTTAGCCTGCACAAGTGAAAATGCTAAACAACACCAACAACAAAAGTAGACTCTTTTCCCACATGAGTATAAAAGATGAGATAGCAACAACAAAGCATAAGTAGACAACAATAAAATCGGACTCCTTACCCACACGAACTTGAAAGTCGAGACAGTAACACCAGCAAAAGTGGACTCTTTGCCCGCAAGAGTATAAAAGGCAAAAAGTACAACAACAAAAGTATACTATTTGCTTGCACAAGTATAAAAGGAGAGACAGTGACTACAGTAAAATAGACTCCTAGCCCACACGAGTTAAAAGCCTAGACAGCAACAACAACAAACGTAGACTCCTTACCGAAAATAGTATGAAAGGCGAGACGACAGCAACAAAGCATGCTGCTTGCTCGCACGAGAATAAATGGCAACATGGCAACAACAACAAAACCAGAGTCCTCGCCCGTACGAATATAAAAGGCAAGATAGCAACAATAAAAAAAGCATACTCGCTGCCAGCTTGACTAGAAAAGGTGACTTGGCAATATCAAAGCATACGCCTTGCCTGCATGAGTATAAAGGGCGAGAGGGTAACATCAACAAAACCAGATCCCTTGCCCACACGAGCATAAAAGGCGAGACTGTAAGAATAATAAAAGTAGACTCCTTGCCCGCAAGAGTATAAAAAGCAAACTGTACAACAACAAAAGTACACTCCTTACCTGCACAAGTATAAATGGCAAGACGATAGCAGGAACAAAACCAGACTCCCTGCCTGCACAAGTATAAAAAGCGAGATGGCAACAACAACAAAATCAGACTCCTTGCCCGTAAGAGTATAAAAGGTTAAAAGTACAACAACAAAAGTACGCTCTTTGCCTACATGAGTATAAAAATCGAGACGATAACAACATCATAGCAGACAGCTAGCCCGAACGAGCATAAAAGGCAAGACAGCAACAACAACAAAAGCAGACTCCTTGCCCGCAAGAGTATAAAAGACGACAACTACAACAACAAAATTGTACTCCTTGCCAGACCGAGTATAAAAGGCGAGACGGCAACAACAACAAAAGTAGGCTTCTTGCTTGCAAGAGGATAAAAGGCAAAAAGTTGAACAACAAAAGTATACTCCTTACACGCTCGAATATAAACTTACTCCCTAAATTTGGAAGGAGATCAACAGAAAGTCAGTGCATCATGGGCTGGTTCCAAAGTATGACGGTCCCTTCACAATGGAGAAGAAAGTTTGCAATGTTGCATACAAGTTGCAATTTCCAAAAAGATTGTAGGTATATCCAACCTTACATATGAGCTTCTTGAAGGCCTTCTACGAGGAAGTGGGCAATGAGCCTTCAAGGAAACAAGCCCGGCGTGCACCGACTGCAACCAGAGCTGAGTTCCAGCGTGAAGTGGAGAGAATCATGGACCACTGAACGCATGGGCAAAGTAAGAAGAACAGGCAATTTGAGTACTTGGTGAAGTGGAAGAATGCCACAGACAGCGAGGTAAGCTAGGAAAAAATGTGACTCTATGGCAGTTTGAGAAGCAGGTGGAAGACTACCTTTCAACCCTACCAATGAGGATGTTGGCTTCAACAAGTGGCGGTGGTTTGTTAGTCCCTTGAACACTTAGCATGCTGGAGTTAGTGGCACCTTGCACCAATTCTTAGCATTGGATTTTGGAGTGGCTGAGCACTCCTTGAGGCAAGAAGAAAGCTGAGAGGGTTTGCGCAGGCAAGAGTCTACATGTGGGTCCCAGTGTGAACCAAGGTTGGGGCTGGACAAAATATGCTAGGCTACATGTTCGTGGCCTCCATCAGATGGGCTATGGGCTTCGGCTAAGAAGCCCAAAACATGAGACTGGGTCTTGGCCAAGTCTGCATGGCATTAACTGGCACCGACTCGCCTACGACGTGTAGAACATGGGGACATGTGAGTGTGGCTTAATCCAGTAGGTCGAACACTGGGATAATGCTCATCTGATCGCGCATCGCTACGGATCGTGGGTAGATAAGGCTTATCGAGATCAAGTGATGGATGATCGTGGGAGATAAGGCTTATTAAGATCAAGTCATGGATAAGATCATGGGAAGACGCGCATCGCTACGGATCGTGGGTAGATAAGGCTTATCGAGATCAAGTGATGGATGATCGTGGGAGATAAGGCTTATCAAGATCAAGTCATGGATAAGATCATGGGAAGATGAGGATGATCAGCCGTGATAGAGATTGTGGGGGGATAATGTTTATCTCCAAGCCCTTGATAGCTAGGGGTGTCAGCTATATATAGACCCTATGGGTTTATCATTTTTACTTAGTAAGAGAGAAATCATTGAGCGAGAAAGAGTGAAACACTGTCTACAGTTCAGTGGCTGTTCCTTTGTATTACTTTAAGTTAAAGTAATAAAGGTTGCAAAAGGTTCCCATATATGCTCTCGTGTCTCTTTTGAGTGTGTGAGTTGTGTTCCTACTAACAAAGTTCCATTGTGAAATCCTTGTGTGTGCCAGTTGGCTGAGACTAAGTGTGACTTAGTGCCATCATAAGGCAAAACTTTGAGTGAGAAAATTAGCCTTGTAACACCTACCATAGTGGTGACAAGTAAAAGGAATTAGGGTTCAATTTCAGAGATGGAGCTTGAGAAACGGCTACCACATCCAAGGAAGGCAGTAGGCATGCAAATTATCGAATCCTGACACAGGGAGGTAGTGACAATAAATAACAATACTGAGTTCTTACGAGTCTAGTAATTGGAAGGAGCACAATCTAAATCCCTTGACGAGGATCCATTGGAGGGCAAGTCTAGTGCCAGCAGCCGCGGTAATTCCAACTGCAATAGCATATATTTAAGTTGTTGCAGTTAAAAAGCTCGTAGTTGGACCTTGGGATGGGTTAATCGGTCTGTCTTTTGGTGTGCACCTTTCACCTCATCCCTTCTATTGGCGATGTGCTTCTTGCCTTAATTGGCTTAGTTGTGCCTCTAGTGTTATTAGTTTGAAGAAATTAGAGTGCTCAAAGCAAGCTTATGCTCTGGATACATTAGTATGGGATAACATCATAGGATTTTGATCCTATTTTTTTGGCCTTTAGGATCAGAGTAATGATTCATAGGGACAGTCGGGGGCATTCGTATTTCATAGTCAGAGGTGAAATTCTTGGATTTATGAAAGACGAACAACTGCAAAAGCATGTGCCAAGGATGTTTTCATTAATCAAGACTGAAAGTTGGGCAGTCAAAGATGATCAAAAACCATTATAGTCTCAACCATAAATGATGCCAACAAGGGATTGGTAGAAGTTGCTTTTAGGACTCCACCGGTGCCTTATGAGAAATCAAAGTCTTTGGGTTCCAAGGAAGTATGGTCGCAAGGCTGTACCTTAGAGGAATTGACGGAAGGGCACCACCAGGAGTGGAGCCTGCAGCTTAATTTGACTTGACACGGGGAAACTTACCAGGTCCAAACATAGTAAGGATTGACAGATTGAGAGCTCTTTCTTGATTCTATGGGTTGTGGGGCATGGCCGTTCTTGGTTGGTAGATCGATTTGTTTGGTTAATTTCGTTAACGAACAAGACCTCAGCCTGCTAACTATCTATGCAGAGGTGATCCTCTATGGCTAGCTTCTTAGAGGGACTATGGATTTCTAGGCTAAGGAAGTTTGAGGCAATAACAGGTCTGTAATGCCCTTAGATTTTCTAAGCCGCCTGAGTGCTACACTGATGTATTCAATTGGACCATAGCCTTGGCCGACAGGCCTGGGTAATCTTTGAAATTTCGTCATGATGGGGATAGATCATTACAATTGTTGCTTTTCATTGAGGAATTACTAGTAAGTGTGAGATATAAGCTCGTGTTGACTACAACCCCGCCCTTTGTACACACTACCCGTCCCCCATCCTTACCCACGTGAAATCATACTTAAACAAGAACTCCTACCACTGAGGTTATCGTGCTGAAAGCTTTTTCTGAGTGTGAAAGAATGTGTTTGCCACATTGTCAGTCTGAACCATGAACCTGGTACCTAGCAATTACACCCTCCAAGTGCAAAGACAATGCACCACTACAAGCATTTCCTTCTTATGAGCCAAGTACTACTACTCTGCTTTATTGAGTTTCTAGCTCTCATAGGAAATAGGGTGGTCTTCTTGCACCAACACTCCTCCAATGGCTTTTTCTGGGGCATCAATCAGTACCAAAAAAGGCAACTCGAAGTCTGGCAGCCTCAGGACCAACTCCGTGGACACTGCTACCTTCAACTTGTCAAAGGCTTCGTAACAATCTGTGGTCCACCTCTATGGTCTACCCTTTTAGCAAGTCTTTTGATGGGGCCACCTTTTTGGAGTAACCCTGCACGAACTTCCTGTAGTAGTTAGACAAGCCAAGAAAAGACCTCAGCTCTGACACTTTTGTAGGGGGTTACCACTCCACTATTACCTAGACTTTTCTCTGATCCATTTTTACGTGCCCTTGACTTGCCCTATACCCCAAGAATATAATCTATCACTGATCAAACTCACACTTTTTTTTCTTTACATATAAATGGTGCTCTCTCAACCTAGACAACACCAACCTCAGGTGGGACAAGTGATCCTCGAGGGACTCACTATATACAAAAATATCATCAAGAAAAATGACCACAAAATGATCAATAAAGTCATGAAATACATGATTCATCAAATTACAAAAAGTAGTAGGGGCATTAGCCAATTGAATGACATCACTAGGAATTTGTAAGAGCCATAGCAAGTGATGCATGTCATTTTCCCTTCATCTCCTTCAGTAATTCTGACCTGCTAATATCTAGACCGTATATCCAGCTTGGTGAAATATGAGGCTCTGGCCAGTCTATCGAACAAGTCAGCAATCAATGAAATAGAATACTAGGGCACCACATCTGTAATCTACACACATCTGTAGGGAGCCATCGTGTTTCTTCTAAAATAATACTAGGGCACCATATGGCTCTTTGGAGGGCTGAATTAGGCGTACATCCAGCAACTCCGTCAACTACTTCCTTAGTTCTGAAACTCTAGCAGACTCATGCGGTATGGAGCTTGTGCTGGTGGTTTCGAACTAGGCACCGAATTAATCTTGTGGTCAGTGGCACACTTCAGGAGAAGACATTTGGGGAGTTCGAGAGGCATCACATCATTGAACTCACCAAACAGATCTGCAAAACTATTAGGCACCTCTGCAACAACGCCATCTTTGATCTCCATCAAAGCTACAAGGTAGGTGACTGCTCCCTTCTTCAGACCACACTTTACCTTCATAGCTAATAGCATACTACCCAACTTCCCACCAACACTGGAAAAGGGAGTGAATATTTCAGAAACATAACATGGATGATCCTCATGCATGCTCATGAGACCACCCGAGTGAGACAACAAAGCAACTTTTGCACTCACAAAGAAATCAACTCCAGTATTATATCAAAATCATCTAAAGGCACCATAGTGAAGTTAAGTTTACCAAACCAAGTACCAATAGTTATCTCCACACCTAATGCCATGCCAACCACCTCCCGAGCTGCTAAGATGACTGCCTTCATTTGACTTCTAGTTTTGGTGACTTTTAGAGCCAATGACTCTGCCATCCTTTTAGCAACGAAGTTGTGGGTAGCACACGTGTCATCCATCACCATCAACTCCTTATTACTGAGCCCAATCTTCACATACATTAGGCCGAATTATGGGGCATGTCCAGCTTGCACAGCACTCACCAACTAAAGAGGATTGACCCGAGAGGCGCTAACATCATCCGAGATGTTGCTTCTGCCACTCTCCTCAGCAACTATGGCACTTAACTTCTCCCTCTTTGGACACTCTTTCGCCTTGCGTGGTCCATTATAGATGAAACAACCAAAGTTAGACTTGCCTTTATCTTATTCTTGGTAGATGACTGTGCCTTTATCCTTGCCACCACCATTGTACTTACCCTTCTTGCCCTCCTTTTTCTTTTTGGCCTTATCCTTGGGCTACTTCCCAACATCTAAATTAGAGGACTTGTTGATCCAAAAATCAACTAAACCATTAGCAGCAACCATTGCGTAATGTAGGTCCTTCACACCTTGCCTTCTAAGCTCGAGTTGAGCCTAGGGTTGTAGACTGGAAAGGAAGTTGAAAGCTTGTCCTCATCCGACATATTCTGGAAGTCAAGCATCAAGGAACTGAATTCCTTCATATAGTCAAGTACTGTGCCATTTTGCTTCAACTTCTTCAGGATTCCCTCGCAACCCATGACGCATTTCAAGGTAAAAACTGGTCCTTCAACTCCTTTTTTAGGCTCTCCCACATCTCGATCTTAGACTTGTTTGCACTTCCATTATCATCCAACTGAGTCTACCACCACAGCTTGGTGTCCTTGGCTAGATACACGGTGGTCAAATTGACCTTCTTGTCATCTAGCACTCGGACAGCCTTGAAATACTGTTCCATATCTCATAGAAAATTCTTAATCTCTGTGGCATCCCTTGCTTCCTTGAAGGCTTTAAGCTCCAACACCTTCATTTTGGTCGAGCCAACCATAACATCTCTACCTGGTTGAGAGGCTACAGCCTTCTTGAGGATGGCTATTTTTACTACCATCTCATCAAGCCAAAAAGTTGTGTTTGAAGAGGCAACCACCTCATGTTGTCGCTGCAGATCGATTATATACTTCTGATGGAGCGCCAAAGCTTAGAACATGGTGAAATTTGGATCCTCTGAAAGATCGCCAAGTATCTCAAAAAGCTTGGCTATGTAGACACGAACTGCATCAAGACCCAAACCACCTGCCATTAGTCAAACCTTTATCCTCTGATAGCTATCACAGTGCTAAATTTCTCAATCGAATTTTTGCCTTGTGATGGCACTAAGTCGAACATAGTCTCAGCCAATCGCACACACAAGAATTGTACAATGGAACTTTATAACAAGCACACAACTTGCACACTCAAAAGAAACACAAGAGCATACAAGAACTTTTCCCAACCTTTATTACTTTAACTCAAAGTAATACAAAAGAACAAATCACTAAACTCTCGATAGTATTTCACTCTTTCTCTCTAAGTGATTTCTCTCTCACTTAGTACAATTGACAACCCATAATGTTTGACATCCCAACTATATAGGGCTTGGAGATAAACGTTATCTCCCCACGATCTCTATAATGGCTAATAATCTTCCCACGATCTTATCCACGACTCGATCTTGATTAGCCTTATCTCCCACGATCATCCATCACTTGATCTCAATAAAACCTTTTCTACCCACGATCCTTAGCCATGCATGATCTAATGAGCATTATCGTGATGCTCTGCCAACAAGATAGAGCCATACTCGCACGTCCCCACGTTCCACACGTCACAAGAGACTCGATGCCATGTAGTGCCATGCAATTCCATGCATACTTGGCCAAGACTCATTCTTGTGTTTTTGGGCCTCTTGGCCCATGCCCATGACCCATTGGATAGAGCCCATGAATCTGTAGCCCAATCCATACCTTGGTCCACCTTAGGACCCACACGTAGGCCCGTGCCTATGCTGAACCCTCTCAGCTTTCACCTTGCCTCAATAAGTGCCTAGCCACCCCAAAGTCCAATGCTGGGAATTGGCAGAAGGTGCCACCAACTCTAGCATGCTAAGTGTTCAAGGGACTAGCACCTATCGTGGTGGTAACGGGTAATGGAGAATTAGTGTTCGATTCTAGAGAGGAAGCCTAAAAAACGGCTACGACATCCAAGGAAGGAAACAGGTGCACAAATTACCCCATCCTAACACGAGGAGGTGGTGACCATAAATAACAATACCGAGCTCTTGCAAGTCTGGAAATTGGAATGAATACAATCTAAATCCTTTAACGAAGATCGGTTGGAGGTCAGGCCTGGTGCCATCCGCCATGGTAATTCCAGTTCCAATAGCGTCTATTTAAGTTATTGCAATTAAAAAGCTCGTAGTTGGACTTTGGGATGAGTTGATTAGTTTGCCTTTGGTGTGCACCTTTCGCCTTATCCCTTTTACCAGCGGTGCGCTCTTGGCCTTAATTGGCCAGGTCATGCCTCCAGTGCTGTTACTTTGAAGAAAATAGAGTGCTCAAAGCAAGCCTAAGCTTTGGATACATTAGTATGGGATAACATCATAGGATTTTGATCCTATTGTGTTGGCCTTTGGGATCAGAGTAATGGTTAACAGGGACAGTTGTGGGCATTCGTATTTCAAAGTTAGAGGTGAAATTCATGGATTTATGGAAGGCAATCAACTGCAAAAGCGTTTGCCAAGGATGTTTTTGTTAATCAAGAATGAAGTTTGGGGGCTCAAAAACGATCAATACTGTCTTAGTCTCAACCATAAGCGATGCTGACTAAGGGTCGGTAGAAGTTGCTTTTAGGACTCTGCCGGCACCTTATGAGAAATCAAAGTCTTTGGGTTTCGGGGGGAGTATGGTCGCAAGGCTAAAACTTAAAGGATTTGACGGAAGGGCACTACTACGAGTGGAGTCTACGGCTTAATTTGACTCAACAGAGGGAAACTTATCTGGTCCAGACATAGTAAGGATTGACAAAACTAAGTGCTTTTTTTTTTATTCTATGGATGGTGGTGAATGGTCGTTCTTAGTTGGTGGAGCGATTTGTTTGGTTAATTTAATTAACGAATGAGACCTCAGCCTGCTAACTAGATAGGTAGAGATGATCCTCCATGGCTAGCTTCATAGAGGGACTATGGCCTTCTAGGCCAAAGAAGTTTGAGGTAATAGCAGGTTTGTGATGCCCTTAGATGTTTTTGACCACAAGCGTGATACACCGATTTATTCAACAAGTCTATAGCCTTGGCCGATAGGCCTGGGTAATCTTTGAAATTTCATTGTGATGGGGATGGATCATTGCAATTGTTGGCCTTTAACGAGGAATTCCTCGTAACTACGAGTCATCAGCTCATGTTGACTATGTCCCTACCCTTTGTACACACCGCCTATCGCTCTTACCGATTGAATGGTCCAGTTAAGTGTTCGGATAGCGGCGACATGGGCGGTTCGCCGCTTTCGCCGCTGACGACGTCACAAGAAGTCCACCTCTACCCAACAGAACGACCCACGAACAAGTTAACATCACATAATCCATGGCGTGCGTCGGTCCATGGGCACTCGCACGCTGTAATGTCTGTCGTGACGCCGATAGCTCATCGGCCACCCTCGCGGGACGAACAAAAAATCCTCAGCGTAGGTCCTGACATGGAAATCAAAAATTGAAAGGCAATGCCTCGTCGCCCTAGGAACGAAGTGGAGGTGGGGCATTGCACCTCTATAATGAGAATCAAAATGACTCTTGGTAATGGATGTCTCAACTCCCGCATCGATGAAGAACGTAACGAAATGCGATACTTGGTGTGAATTGTAGAATCTCGTGAATCATCAAGTCTTTGAACGCAAGTTGTGCTCAAAGCCTTCGGGCCAGGGGCACGTCTGCCCAGGTGTCACACAACATTGCCCACCCGACCCCCAAATGTGCTTGGTGGCGAAAGATGGCCTCCTGTGTGCTCGGCATCTCGGTTGGCCCAAAAACCATGTCCCAAACAACGTTCGCCTCAAAAACAGTTGTTGATAGACCCTCGCCCAGTGTCATGCGGTCGTGTCGTCACTTAAAACTTTGATGAACTTGATCATTTCTCGCATCGTGACCAGGTGGGGTCACCTGTTGAGTTTAAGCATATCAATAAGCGGAGGAAGAGAAACTTATGAGGATTCCCTTTGTAATGATGAGCAAACCCGGAATAGCCCAACTTGAGAATCAGACACCCTCGACATTTGAATTGTAGTCTAGAGAAGCGTCCTTAGCAAAGGATTGGGCCCAAGTCCCCTGGAAGGGGGCCCAAGTCCCCTGGAAGGGGGCCCAAGTCCCCTGGAAGGGGGCGCTAGAGAGGGTGAGAGCCCTGTTGTGCCCAAACCCTGTCGTACCATGAAGCGCTGTCTATGAGTATGGTTGTTTGGGAATGTAGCCCCAATCGGGCGGTAAACTCCGTCTGAGGCCAAATATGGGCGCGAGACTACTAGCGAACAAGTATCGTGAGGGAAAGATGAAAAGGGCTTTGAAAGGAGAGTCAAAGAGTGCTCAAAATTGTTGGAAGGGAAACAGATGGGGGCCGGCTATTCGCCTTATTCAGATACAGAACGGGAAGAGCCAGTTTGCCAATGGGCTCGAGGCATGGACCAACTCGGATTGCTAGGGTGTCCCAAGCCCAAGCCCTTTAAACACCT
>CM075454.1:45000-57500 GCA_037832335.1 Carallia pectinifolia | reverse complement strand
GGCCATTAATCTGCTCCGTCTAGCTATCAGTCTGAGGATGGTTGGCAGTAGAGAATTTCAATTCTGAACCCATCATGTTGAACAATGACGTCCAGAACCTGCCAGTGAAATGAGGATCCCGATCGCTCACAATATCTTCAGGCAACCCAAAGTACTTTACTACCTGCTTGTAGAAAAGCTCAGCGATTGTCTCCACTTGACATGAAGAAGGGGCAGGAATAAACACCGCATACTTGGATAACTGATCTACCACCGCCATGATAGATCCCATGCCATCAACCTTTGGGAACCCGCTAATGAAATCCATCGAAACTGACACCCATGGCTTCGTAGGAATGGGTAGCGGCTGCAACAAATCCGCCTCCTTCTATCGCTCTGTGTTGTCTTGTTGACAAGTGATGCACGTCCTGACATATGCTTTGACGTCATCTTCCATCTTTGGCCAGTAGTAGTTGCGGGACAACAAGGCCATCATCCTTTCGACGCCAGGATGACTAGCCCACTGTGAATCATGAGACTCCCATAGTATCTCCTTTCTAAGGCCTGCACCACTAGGAACATATACACGATTACCCTTGGCATGCAATAAATTATTATCGAGCCAGTATCGCCTTACCACACCCTCTTTGACCTGCTATACCACTTGTTGATATGTGGCATCATGTGGGGCTTGTTCCCTGATTTTGTCTAGCAAGTCACTCTGCACTTGAGTGAGGGCAGCAACTGTCTCTTGCACTTGCCGGCAACTTAGGGCATTCGCCACCTGATATTGCCTTCCTGGCTTGTGTTCCCAAGTAAAATTGTACTCAGCCAAGAACTCCTGCCACCGGGCCTGCCATGCAGAAAGCTTCTTCTGAGTCTAAAGGAATGTGTTAGCCACATTGTCGGTCCGAACCACGAATCGGGTACCCAGCAAATACACCTTCTAGGTGCGAAGGCAATGCACCACTGCTAGCATCTCCTTCTCATGGGCTGAGTACCACTGCTCTGCATCATTGACTTTCTGACTCTCATAGGCAATGGGGTGGCCTTCCTGCACCAACACACCTCCAATGGCTTTATCTGAGGCATCAGTTAACACACTAAAAGGCAACTCGAAATCAAGCAGCCTCAGGACCGGCTCCGTGGACATTGCTGCCTTCAACTTTTCAAAGGCTTCTTGGCAATCTGTGGTCCACCTCTAGGTCTATCCTTCTTGAGCAAGTCTGTCAATGGGGCCACCTTTTTGGAGTAACCCTGCACAAACTTCTTGTAGTAGTTAGACAAACCAAGAAAGGATCTCAACTTAGACACTTTGGTAGGGGCCTCCCACTTCACTATTGCCTGGACTTTTCTCTCGTCCATTTTAACATGCCCTCTACTCACCCTATGCCCAAGGAACATAATCTCTCGCCGGGCAAACTCATATTTTTCCTTTTTCACATATAATTGGTGCTCTCTCAACTTAGACAACACCAACCTCTAGTAGGACAAGTAATCCTCCAAGGACTCACTATACACAACAATATCATCCAGATATACAACCACAAAATGATCAATGAAAGACGGCAACAGTAAAGTATTCTTCTCGCCCGCACGAGTATAAAAGGCAAGACAACAACAACAAAGCATTCTTCTCGTCCGCTTGAGTATAAAAGGAGAGGCTGCAATAACAACAAAACCAGACTGCTTGCCCGTACGAGTATAAAAGGAGAGATGACAACAACAACAAAAGTATAGTCTTTACTTTCACGGGCATAAAAGGCAAGATTGCAATAGCAAAGCATAGTCCTTGCCTGCACGAGTGTAAAAGGCGAGGCGGCAATAGCAACAAAACCATGCTCTTTGCTAGTATAGGTATAAAATACGAGATAGTAACAACAACAAAAGTAGACTCATTGCCCGCAAGAGCTTAAAAGGCAAAACGTACAACAAGAAAAGTATACTCCTTCTTGCGCGTGCATAAAAGGCAACATGGCAACAACAACAAGGCAGACTCCTAGCCCACACGAGTGCAAAAGGCGAGAAGGTAAAAATAAAAAAAGTAGACTCCTTGCCTACAAGAGTATAAAAGGCAACAAGCACAACAACAAAAGTAGACTCCTTGCCCTCCCTAGTCTAGAAGGCGGGACGGCAACAACAACAAAACTACTCTCGTTAACTGCACGAAGATAAAAGGCGAGATGGAAACAACAACAAAACTAGACTCCTTGTCTGCCAGAGTATAAAAGGTGAGACCACAATAGCAACAAAACCAGACTCTTTGCCTGCACAGGTATAAAATACGAGACAGTAACAACAACAAAATTAGACTCATTACTCGCAAGAGTATAAAAGGCGAAAAGTACAACAAGAAAAGTATACAGCTTCTTGCACGCGTTCAAAAAGGCAAGATGGCAACAACAGCAAAGCAGACTCCTAGCTCGCACTAGTGTAAAAGGCGAGAAGGCAAAAACAACAAAACCAGGCTCCTTGCTTGCAAGAGCATAAAAGATGACAAGCACAATAGCAAAAGTACACTCCTCGCCCTCCTAAGTATAGAAGGCGGGATGGTAACAACAACAAAACTACACTCCTTGCCCCCACAACGATAAAATGCGAGACGAAAACAACAACAAAACTAGACTCCTTGTCTGCAAGAGTCTAAAAGGCAAAAAGTACAACAACAAAAGTATACTACTTACTCGTAAGAGTGTAAAATGTGAGATGGTAACAATAGCAAAGAAGACGTCTTGTCTGCATGAGTATAAAAGGCAAAAAGTACAAAAACAAAAGTATACTCCTTGTTCGCATGAGTATAGATGGTGAGATGGCAACAACAACAAAACCAGACTCCTTGCCATATGAGTATAAAAGGCGAGACAACAACAACGACAAAAGCATGCTCCTTACTCACATGGGTATAAAAGGCGAGACAGCGACTGCACAGCATATTCCATGCCTGCATGAGTATAAAGCATAATCCTTTCCGTCAATTGTATAAAAGGCGAGATGGCAACAATAAAGCATACTCCTTGCTTGCAAAAATATAAAAGGTAAGACAACAACAGCAAAGCATACTCCCTGCTCGCACGAGTGTAAAGGATGAGACGACAATAACAACAAAACCAAAATCAGTGCCCGTACGTGGATAAAAGTTGAGACAGTAATAACAACAAAAGCATACTCCTTGCCCGCATGAGTGTAAAAGGCGAGACAGCAATAGCAAAGCATATTCCTTTCCTGCAAGAGTATAAAGGACGAGACGGCAACTAAAAAGCATGCTTCTCGCCTGCACGAGTATAAAAGGCAAGATGACAACAACAACAAAACCACACTCCTTGGCCGCACAAGTATAAAATGCAAAATGGCAACAACAACAAAAGCACATTCTTAGCTCGCACGAGTATAAGAGGCGAGATGACAATAGCAAAGCATACTCTTACCCCACACATGTATGAAAGGCAAGATGAAAACAACACAAAACAAGAATCCTTGCCCGCACGAGCGTAAAAGACGAGACAGTAAGAACAACAAAAGCATAGCCTTTGCTCGCATGACTGTAAAAGGTGAGATGACATCAGCAAAGCATACTCCTGGCCCAAACGAGTATAAAAATTGAGATGGCAGCAAGAACAAAGCCAGACAGTTTACCTACAAGTGTATAAAAGGTGAGAAAGCAACAACAAAGCAAACTCCATGTCTACACAGGTATAAAAGGCGAGACGACAATAACAAAGCGTGCTGCTTGCCCGCATTTGTATAAAAGGCAAGAGGGTAATAACAACAAAACCAGACCCCTTGTCCACACGAGACAGCAACAGCAAAGCATACTATTTGCTTGCATGAGCTTAAAAGGCAATACGGTAACAGCAGAGCATATTCCTTACTCGCACATGTATAAAAGGCGTGTATAAAAGTTGAGACAGCAACAACAAAGCTCGGGTACTTGCCCGTACAAGTATAAACATTGAGATGGCAACAACAACAAAAGCATAGTCTTTGCCTGCATAAGTATAAAAGGCGCGACAGCTATAGCAAAGGATACTCCTTACCTGCACGAGTATAAAAGGTGAGAAGGCAACAACAAAGCATGAACCCCATCCTCACGAACATAAAAGGCGACATGGCAACAATAACAAAACTAAATTCCTTGCCCTCACAATTGTAAAAGGTTTGACGACAATATTAACAAAGGAACCCTCCTTGCCTGCATGAATATAAAAGGTGAGGCGGCAACAGCAAAGAACACTCATTGCCCACACGAGCATAAAAGGCATCACGGCAACAACATCAAAACCAGACTCCTTGCCCGCATGGGTATAACAACAACAAAAGCATGCTCTTTGCTCGCTAGTGTATAAAAGGCAAAAGGTACGACAACAAAAGTATACTCCTTAGCCGCATGAGTATAAAAGGTGAGACAGCAACAACAGCAAAGCACACTCTTAGGCCGCACTAGTATAGAACGTGAAACAACAACAATAACAAAAGCACACTCCTTGCCCGCATGAGTATAAATGGCGAGAGGACAACAACAACAAAACAGACTCTTTGCCTGCATGGGTATAAAAGGTGAGACGGTAACAACAATAAAAGCAAATTCTTTGCCCGCAACTGTATAAAAGGCAAAAAGTACAACCACAAAAGTATACTCATTACCCGCATGAGTATAAAAGGCGAGATGGCAAACAATAACAAAACCATACACCCTGCCCGCACGGATATAAAAATCGAGATGCTAATAACAACAAAGCAGACTCCTAGCCCGCATGAGTTTGAAAGGCGAGACGGCAACAATAGTAAAAGGAGACTCCTTGCCCGCAAGAGTATAAAAGGCAAAAGGCACAATAACAAAAGTATACTCGTTGCAAACACGAGTATAAAAGTTGAGACAGCAACAACAACAAAGCCAGACTCCTTACCCACACGAGCATAAAAGGCAAGATGGCAACAACAATAAAAGTAGACTCCCTGCCCGCAGGAGTAGAAAAGGCAAAAAGTATATCAATAAAAGTATACTCTTTGCCTGCACAAGTATAAAAGGCGAGAAGGCAATAACAACAAAACCAGACTACTTACCAACGAGAGTATAAAATGCAAAAAGTACAACAATGAAGGTATACTCCTCACCCGCCTGAGTATAAAAAGTAAGACGGCAACAACAAAGCATATACCTTGCCCACACGAGTATAAAAGGCAATATGGCAACAACAAAGCATGCTTCTTGCTTGCACGAGTACAAAAGGCCTGACGGCAACAACGACATACCAGACTTCTTGCCCATACAAGTATAAAAGGCGACACGGCAACGACAAAAAAGGCATACGCCCTGCCTGCACCAGTATAATAGGCAAGGCATCAAAAACAACAAAAGCAGACTCCCAACCTGGACGAGTATACAAGGAGAGACGAAAACAATAGCAAAAGTAGACTCCATGCCTGGAAGAATATAAAAGGCAAAAAGTACAAAATCAAAAGTATCCTCCTTGCCTACATGAGCATAAAAGGTGAGACGGTATCAACTGCAATGCAAAAGCATAGCCCTCAGGAGTATAAAAAGCTAGACGACAATAATAACAAAACCGGACTCCTTGGCCGCAAGAGTATAAAAGACGACAAGTACGACAACAAAAGTATGCTCCTTGCCTGCCCAAGTGCAAAAGGCAAGACGACAACAATAAAGCCAATTGCTTGCCAGCACTAGTATAAAAGGCGAGATGGAAACAATCACAAACCTAGACTCCTTGCCTCTACGAGTATAAAAGGCAAGGCATCAACAACAACAAAAGCAGACTTCTAGCCTACATGAGTCTAAAAGGCGAGACGACAACAACAACAAAAGTGGACTCCTTACCCGCAAGAGTATAAAAGTCGAAAGGTACAATAACAAAAGTATACTCCTTGGCTACACGAGTATAAAAGGCGAAGATGGCAACAACAACAAAGCCAGACTTATTGCTTGCACGTGTATAAAACGTGATGCAGCAAAAACAACAAAAGTAGACTCCATGGCCGCAATAGTTTAAAAGGCAAAAAGCACAACAACAAAAGCATATTCCTTGCCTGCACGAGTATAAAAGGCGAGACGGCAACAACAATAGAACTATACTATTTGCCTGAAAGAGTATCAAAGGTTACAAGTACAAAAACAAAAGTATACTCCTCATCCATTCGAGTATAAAAGATGAGACGGTAACAACAAAGCATATTCCTTGCCCGCATGACTATAAAAGGCCAGATGGCAACAACAAAGTATGATGCTTGCAAGCATGAGTAAAAAAGGCGAGACGGCAACAACAACAAAACCAGACTCCTTACCCGTACAAGTATAAAAGACGAGACAACAAACAACAACAAAACCATATTTCTTACCTGTAGGAGTATAAACGGCAAGGGGGCAACAGCAACGCATGCTTCTTACCCGCACGAGTATGAAAGGCGAGAACGCAACATTACAGCTTACTCGTTGCCCGCACGAGTATAAAAGGCAAGATGGCAACAACAAAACATACACCTTGTCCACAAGAGTATAAAAGGCGAGACAGCAACAATAGGAAAGCATACTCCTAGCCCATACATGCATAGAATGCGAGACGGCAACAGCCAAAAAGAGCTGTCTCATTGGCTGCAAGAGTATAAAAGGTGGCAAGTGCAACAACAAAAGTATACTCCTCGATCCCCTGAGTATAAAAGGCGAGACGACATCAACAACAAAACTAGACTCTTTGCCTACACAATTGTAAGGATGAGACGGCAACAACAGCAAAAGTAGATTCCTTGCCCAAAAGAATATAATGAGCGAAAAGTACAACAACAAAAGTACACTCCTTGCCCACACGAGTATAATAGGCAAGACGACAACAATAGCAAAACTAGACTCCTTTCCCACAAGGGTATAAAAAGCGACAAGTACAACAACAAAAGAATACTCTGTGTCTGTGAGAGTACAAAAGGTGAGACAACAACAACAACAAAACCAGACTTTTTACTAGCATGACCATAACAGGCAGGACAACAACAACAACAAAACCAAACTCCTTGCCCGCAAGAGTGTAAAGGGATAAAAGCACAACAACTAAAGCATACTCCTCACCTACACAAGTATAAAAGGTGAGACAGTAGCAACAACAAAGAAGACTTCTAGCCCACTAGAGTGTAAAAGGTAAGACCGCAACAACAACAAAAGTAGACTCCTTGCCCGCAAGAATACAAAAGACGAGACAGTAACAACAAAGCATACTTCTTGCCTACACGAGTATAAAAGGCGAGACGGCAAAATCAAAGCATATTGTTTGCCCACATAAGTATAAAAGGGCAAGAGGGCAACAACAACAAAACTGGACTCCTTGCCTGTATAGGTATAATTGTAAAACGGCAACATCAAAGAAAGCTCCTAGCCCTCACTAGTGAGATGACAACAATAACGACAAAAGCATACTCCCTGCCCGCATGAGTATAAAAGGCGAGACAACAACAGCAAAGCAGACGCGTAGCCCTCACTAGCGAGATCACAACATCAACAACCAAAATAGACTCCTTGCTTGGAAGAGTATAAAAGGCGAGAGGGCAGTAACAGTGCATACTCCTAGCCTGCACGACTATAAAAGGCAAGATGGCAGCAATAAAGCATGATGCTTGCCCGCACAAGTATGAAAGGCAAGACGACAACAACAAAGCATGTTGCTTGCCCACACAAGTATAAAAGGCGACATGACAACAACAACAAAAGAAGACCCCTTGCCAGCAAGAGTATAAAAGGTGAGACAACAATAAAAACGCATACTTCTTGCCTGCACGACTATACAGGGCAGGATGGCAAGAACAAAGCATGATGCTTGCTCGCACGGCTATAAAAAGTGGGACAGTAACAACAAGGCATACTCCTTACACGCATGACTATAAAAGGCGAGACGACAACAACAAAGCAAGCTATTTTCCCGCATGAGTGTAAAAAGTGAGGCGGCAACAACAATAAACCCAGACTCCATGCCTGTACAAGTATAAAAGGCGAGAAGGTAACGACAACAAAAGCATACTCCATGCCCGCACGAGTATAAAAGGTGAGATGACAACAACAAAGCATACTTCTAGGCTGCAAGAGAATAAAAGGTGAGACAGCAACAACAACAAAAGCATATACCCTGCTTACACGAGTATAAAAGGTGAGGCGGCAACAGTAAAGTATACTCCTTGCCCAGGCGAGTCAAAACAACAAAATTATGCTCCTTGCTAGCACTAGTATAAAAGGCATGACGAGGATAATAGCAAAGCAGACTCCTAACCCGCACGAGTATAAAAGGCGAGATGGCAACAACAGTAAAAGTAGAATCTTTGCCCGCAAGTGCAAAAAAGATGACAAGTACAACAACAAAACTAGATCCGTTGCCCACGTGAGCATAAAAGGTGAGACAGCAACAACAATAAAAGTATATTTTTTGCCAACAAGAGTATAAAAGGCGAAAAGCACATTAACAAAAGTGTACTCCTTGCCCGCACGAGTAGAAAAGGCAACATAATAACAACAGAAAAGAAGACTCCTTTCCGGCAAGACTTAAAAGGCTAAATGCCAGCAATAACAAAAGTAGACTCCTTCGCTACACGAGTATAAAAGGCGACACGTCAACAACAAGGCATGCTGCTTGCCCTCATGAGAATAAAAGGTGACACTAGAACAACAACAAAACCAGACTCCTTGCCTGTATCAGCATAAAAGGCGAGAAGGCAACATCAACAAATGCATACTCCCTGCCAGCAAGAGTATGAAATGAGAGATAGCAATATAAAAGCATACCCTTGCCCTCGTGAGTATAAAAGATGAGACGGTACCAGCAACAAAACCAAACACCTTGCCCACACAAGCATAAAAGGGGAGGTGGCAACAAAGCATACTCCTTGCTCGCATGAGTATAAAAGATGAGATGACAACAACCAAGCATCCTCCTTACTCGCACAAGTATAAAATGTGAGACGGCAACAACAAAGTATGCTACTTGCTCGTACGAGTGTAAAAGGCAAGACAGCAACAACAACAAGACTAGACTCCTTGCTCGTATGAGTGTAAAAGGAGAGGCGGCGACAACAACAACAAAAGTAGACTCTTTGCTTGCAATAATATAAAAGGCAAAAAGCACAAAAAAAAAGCATATACCTTGCCCACATGAGTATAAATGGCAAGACGATAATAATAGCAAAGCAGGCGCCTAGCCCTCGCGAGTATGGAAGGCAAGACGACAGCAACAACAAAAGCAGACTTCTTACCCACAAAAGTATAAAAGGCAAGGCCTTGTCAACAAAGCGTACTCCTTACTTGCTGGAGTATAAATGCCGAGAAGCAAGAAAAAAGGTTGCTGCTTGCCCGTACGAGTATAAAAATGAGATGGCAATAATAGTCAAAGTACACTCCTTACTTGCAAGATTATAAAAGGCAAAAAATGCAAAAGTAAAAGTATAATCCTTTCCTGCAAGAGCATAAAAGGCGAGACGGTGACAATAGCAAAGCAGGCTGCTAGCTTGCACGAGTACAAAATGTGAGACAGTAACAATAGCAAAAGTATACTCCTTGTGCGCAGGAGTATAAAAGGTGAAAAGCAAAAAAGTAAATGTAGACTCCTTGCCTATATGAGTATAAAATGGTAGACAGTAGCAACAGCAAAGCAAATGCCTAACCCTCAATAGTATAAAAGGCAAAGCGGTAACAACAACAAAAGCAGACTCCTTACCCACAAGAGTATGCAAGGCAGGACGGCAACAACAAAGCATACTCCTTGCACTCATGAGTATAAACGGCAATACAGCAACAACAAAGCAAACTCCTTACTCACAAGAGTGCAAAATGCAAGATGGCAGCAACAAAGCATGCTTCTAGCCCGCACAAATATGAAAGGCAAGACGGCAAAAACAACAAAACCTGGCCACTTACCCACACAAGTATAAAATCGTGACGGCAACAAGAATAGCATACTATAAAAGCGTGATGGCAACAAGAATAGCATACTCCTTGCTCGCACGAGTATAAAAGGTGAAACGACAACAGCAAAGCATACACTTTAGCCGTACGAGTATAAAAGGCAAGAGGACAACTACAACAAAAGAAGACTCCTTGGCCGTGCGAGTATAAAAGGAGAGGCGACAACAACAACAAAAGCATACTCCTTACATGCACAAGAATAAAAGGCGAAACGGCAACGACAAAGCATACTCCTTGCCCGCATGAGTATAAAAGGCGAGTTGGTAACAACAAGAAAACTAATATCGTTGCCCGGACGAGTATAAAAGGAAAGATAGCAACAACAACAAAAGTAGACTCTTTGCCCGCAAGAGTATAAAAGGCAAAAAGTCCAAAAACAAAAGCATACTCAATGCCCACAAGAGTATAAAAGGCGACGCGATAACAATAGTAAAGCAGACTCCTAACTCGGACGAGTGTAAAAGGCGCGACGACAGGAAAAACAAAAACAAACTCCTTGCTCGCAAGAGTAAAAAAGGCAACAAGTAGAACAACGAAACCAGACTTGTTGCCCACCCGAGCATAAAAGTCAAGACAGCAACTGCAGTAAAAGTAGACTCTTTGCCTGCAAGAGTTTAAACGGCGACAAGTAAAACAACTAAAGTATACTCCTTTCCTGCATGACTATAGAAGGAGAGACGGTAACCACAATAAAACCGACTCCTAACCCGCAGAATTAAAAGGCTAGACATCAACAACAACAAAAGTAAACTCCTTGCCTACAAGAGTATAAAAGGCAAGATAGCAACAACAAAGCATACCCCTTGCCCGCATGGTTATAAACAGTAAGACGACAATAACAAAGCATACTTCTTGCCTGCACGAGAATAAAAGGGAACACATTAACAACAAAAAAAATAGGCTTCTTGCTCATATGAGTATGAAAGGCAAGACTACAACAACAATCAATGTATACTCGCTGCCAACAAGAATATAAAAGGCAACACCACAATAGCAAAGCATACTCTTTGCCCGCATGAGTATAAAAGGCGTGATGACAACAATAACAAAACTGGACTCCTTGCCTACAAGAGCATAAAAACCAAGAACTACAACAACAATTGTACATTCTTTACCTGCACGAGTATAAAAGGCAAGATGATATCAACAACAAAACCAAACGCCCTGCCTGCACGGGTATATAAGGCAAGACAATAATAACAACAAAAGCAGACTCCTTACCTGTAAGAGTATAAAAGGCAAAAAGTATAAAAACAAAAGTATGCTCTTTGCCTGCACTAGTATAAAAGGCGAGACAGTAACAACAGCAAAGCAGACACCTAGCCTACACGAGTATAAGAGGTAAGACGGCAACAACAACAAAAGCAGACTCCTTGCCTGTAATAGTATAAAAGAGGATAAGTACAACAACAAAAGTATACTCTTTACCCGACCGAGTATAAAACGTGAGAGGACAACTACAACAAAAGCAGACTCCTTGCCCATGTGCGTATAAAATGTGAGACGGCAACAACAACAAAAGTATACTCCTCACACGCATGGGTATAAAAGGTGAGACGGCAACAACAAAGTATACACCCTGCCAACAAGAGTATAAAAGCTGAGACGACAACAAGAATGCATGCACCTTACCTGCACGAGTGTAAAAGGCGATACAGCAACAACAACAAAGCCAAACTCCTTGACCATGCGGGTATAAAAGATTAGACCACACGAGTATAAATGGCGAGATGACAACGACAAAAAAAGCAAACTCCTTGCCCGCAAGAGTGTAAAGACTACAAGTACAATAAGAAAACTATAGTCCTTACCCAACCAAGCACAAAAGGCAAGAGGACAACTACAATGGAAGTAGACTCCTTGCCCTTGCGAGTATAAAAAGGGAGATGGCAACAACAACAAAACTATACTCCTTGCACGCATGAGTATAAGAGGTGAGACGACAACAACAAAGCATACTCCTTGCCCGCAAGAGTATAAAAGGTGAGACGACAATAACAAAGCATGTCCCTTACCCGCATGAGTATAAAAGGCCAGACAGCAACAACAACAAAACTAGACGCCCTGCCTGCATGAGTATAAAACATGAGACCGCATGAGCATAAAAGGCGGGACGACAACAACAACAAATGCATACTGCTTGCCCACACGAGTATGAAAAGCGAGTCGATAACAGCAACAAAACTAGTATCCTTGCCTGCACGAGTATAAAAAGCAAGACAGCAACAACAAGAAAAGTAGACTCCTTGCCTGCAAGTTTATAAAAGGCAAAAAGTCCAACAACAAAAGCATACTTACTGCCCGCATCAACGGGCAGACGTAATGATGAAGGTTATTACGGTACCTTCAGTGATGGTTAGTGGAAACTTATTAAAGGCTCCCTGATTGTGGTCGGTGGTAAAAAATGCTCTAGTTTATATATCATACAAGCTTTCATCTTCAGAAATGTTGTGAATATAGTGGAGAATGAGAAAACCACTGAGTTGTGGTATATGCGGCTCAACCATATGAGTGCAAATGGGATAATTGCTTGACAAGGAAAAACCAGCTTCCAGGTTTGAGGAGTACAGTT
>CM075454.1:0-40000 GCA_037832335.1 Carallia pectinifolia | reverse complement strand
AGCCAAGAGCCCGATAGAGTTGTTGGCACATTTCACGGACTCGTAGAAGGTGCATGCCGAGCTTGTTTCCTTGAAGGCTCATTGCCCGCTTCCTCGTAGAAGGGCTTCAAGAAGCTCATATGGAAGGTTGGATATACCTTCAATCTTTTTGGAAATTGCAACTTGTTTGCAACATTGCCAACTTTCTTTTCCACTGTAAAGGGACCGTCATACTTTGGAACCAGCCCACGATGCACTGACTTGCTGTTGATCTCCTTCCAAATTTGGGGAGTAAGTTTATATTCAAGCGAGCAAGGAGTATACTTTTTTTGTTCAACTTTTCGCCTTTTATCCTCCTGCAGGCAAGAAGTATACTTTTGTTGTTGTTGCTGTCTCGCCTTTTTTACTCGGTCTGGCAAGGAGTACACTTTTGTTGTTGTACTTGTCGTCTTTTATACTCTTGCGGGCAAGGAGCCTGCTTTTGTTGTTGTTGCTGTCTTGCTTTTTATGCTCGTGCTGGCTAGGTGTCTGCTTTGATGTTATTGCTGTCTCACCTTTTATTCTCATGTAGGCAAAGAGCATACTTTTGCTGTTGTACTTTTCACCTTTCATACGCTTACGGGCAAGGAGTCTGATTTTGTTGTTGTTGCAGTCTCGCCTTCTATACTTGTTCAGGCAGTGAGTCTGGTTTTGTTGCTGCTATCATCTTGCCATTTATACTTGTGCAGGTAAGGACTGTACTTTTGTTGTTGTACAGTTTGCTTTTTATACTATTGCGGGCAAGGAGTCTACTTTTGCTGTTGTTATAGTCTCGCCTTTTATGCTCGTGTGGGCAAGGGGTCTGGTTTTGATGTTGTTACCATCTCGCCTTTTATACTCATGCAGGCAAGGTGTATCCTTTGCTATTGCCATGTCGCCTTGTCTACTTAGGCTGGCAGCGAGTATGCTTTTCTTGTTGTTGCTATCTCGCCTTTTATACTCGTACGGGCGAGGAGTCTGGTTTTGTTGTTGTTGCCATGTTGCCATTTATTCTCCTGCGAGCAAGCAGCATGCTTTGTTGCTGTCGTCTCGCCGTTCATACTATTATCGGTAAGGAGTCTACGTTTGTTGTTGTTGCTGTCTAGGCTTTTAACTCGTGCGGGCTAGGAGTCTATTTTACTGTAGTCACTGTCTCTCCTTTTATATTTATACAAGCAAGTAGTATACATTTGTTGTTGTACTTTTTTCCTTTTATACTCTTGCGGGCAAGGAGCCTACTTTTGCTGGTGTTGCTGTCTCGACTTTCATGTTCGTGCGAGTAAGGAGTCAGATTTTATTGTTGTACTTGTCGCCTTCTTTAATCTTGCGGGCAAAGAGTTTGTTTTTACTGTTGTTGCCATCTCGTATTTCATTCTTGTGCAGGTTAAGAGTCTGCTTTGCTTTTGTTATCGTCTCACCTTTTGTACTCATGCAGGCATTGAGTATGCTTTTGTCGTTGAACTTATTACCTTTTATACTCTTGTGGGCAAGGAGTCTGCTTTTGTCGTTGCTGTTGTCTCGTTTTTTATACTCGTGCGGGCATGGATACCAGTTTTGTTGTTGTTACCGACTTGCTTTTTACACTCATGCTGGTAAGGAGTATGCTTTTGTTGTTGGTACCATCTTGCCTTTTATTCTTGTACCATCTCATCTTTTATACTCTCGCTGGCAAGGAGTATGGTTTTGTTGTTGTTGCTGTCTCGCCTTTTATACTTGTACGGGTAAGGTGCATGCTTTGTTGTTGCTGTCTCGCCTTTTATTCTCTTGCGGGTAAGGAGTATGCTTCACTGTTATTGTCTCCCCTTTTGTACTCATGTGTGCAAGGAGTATGATTTTGTTGTTGTTGCCATCTCGCCTTTTATACTCGCATGGGCAAGGAATCTACTTCAGTTGTAGTTGTCCTCTCGCCTTTTATACTCAGTCAGGTGAGGAGTATACTTTTGTTGTTGTACTTATCATTTTTTATACTTTTGCAGGCAAGGACTTTGCTTTTGTTGTTGTTGCCATCTTGCCTTTTATACTCTTGCAGGCTTGGTGTTTGCTTTGCTGTTGTTGTCGTCTCACCTTTTATACTCGTATGGGCAAAGAGCATACTTTTATTGTTGTACTTTTTGCCTTTTGTACTCTTACGGGCAAAAAGTCTACTTTTGTTGTTATTGCTATCTCTCCTTTATGCCCTTGCAGGCAGGAAGTTTAGATTTGTTGTTGTTATCATCTTGCCTTTTATACTTGTGCTGGCAAAGAGCGTGCTTTTGTTGTTATACTTCTTGCAGGAAAGGAGTCTGCTTTCGTTGTTGTTGCTGTCTCGCCTTTTATACTCATGTGGGTAAGGAGTATGCTTTACTATTGCCATGTCGCCTTTTATATTCATGTTGGCAGCAAGTATGCATTTATTATTGTTGCTGTCTCACCTTTTATACTCCTGTGGTTAAGGAGTATGTTTTACTGTTGTCATCTCGCATTTTATACTCATGTTGGCAGCAAGAATGCTTTTATTATTGTTGTAGTCTCGCCTTTTATAATCGTATGGGTATGGAGCTTGGTTTTGTTGTTGTTAATATGCTGCTTTTCATTCTTGTGTGGGCAAGCAGCATGCTTTGTTGTTGCCGTCATGCCGTTTATGTTGGTGCGGGAAAAGAGTATGCTCTGTTGTTGCTATCTCATCTTTTATACTCATGTGGGCAAAGAGTCTGCTTTTGTTGCTGGTGCCGTTTAGCCCTTTCACTTGTGCAGGCTGAGAGTCTATTTTGCTGTGGTTACTGTCTCTCTTTTTCTCATCATGCAGGCAAGGAGTATACTTTAGTTGTTTTATTTTTCGCCATTTATGCTCTTGCAGGCAAGGAGTCTACTTTTGCTGCTGCTGCTGTCTCGACTTTTATGCTCATGCAGACAAAGAGTTTGGTTTTGTTGTTGTACTTGTCGCCTTTGTTACTCTTGTGGGGCAAAGAGTCTGATTTTACTGTTGCTGTTCTCTCACCTTTTACACTTGCGTAGTTTATGTTATTATTCCCGTCTTACCTTTGATACATATATGGGCATTAAGTATGCTTTTGTTGTTGGACTTTACCTTCTATACTATTGCGGCGAACGAGTCTGCTTTAGTTGTTGTTGCTGTATTGCTTTTTATAGTCATGCTGGCAAGGATACTAGTTTTGTTGTTGTTACCGACTCGCCTTTTATACTCATGGGGGCAAAGACTAAGCTTTGCTAATGTCGTCTCACCTTTTATACTCGTGCAAGTAAGGAGCATGCTTTGTTGTTGCTGCCTCGCCTTTCATGCTCTTGCGGGCAAGGAGTATGCTTTGCTGTTACCGTCTCGCCTTTTATACTTGTGCATGCAAGGAGTATGCATTTGTTGTTGTTGTCGTCGTTTCGCCTTTTATACTTGTGCATGCAAGGAGTATGCATTTGTTGTCGTTTTCGTCTCGCCTTTTACACTCGCACTGCTAAGGAGTCTACTTTTGTTGTAGTTGTCATCTAGCCTTTTATAGTCGTATGGGTAAGTAGTCTAGCTTTGTCGTTGTCATTTTTTTGACTTTTATGCTCGTGTGGGCAAGGAGAATGCTTTTCTTGTTGTTAGCAATTTGCCTGTTATACTCGTTCGGGCAAGGAGTCTGTTTTTTTTATAGTTGCCATCTTGCCTTTTATACTGGTGTGGGCAAGGGGTATGCTTTGCTGTTGCCATCTTGCCTTTTATACTCATACGAGCAAGAAGTATGTTTTTGTTGTTGCAGCCATCTTACCTTTTATACTCGTTCAGGCAAGGGGTCTGGTTTTGTTGTTGCTACCATTTCCTCTGTTATACTCGTGTAGGCAAAGGGCATCCTTTTTTGTTATCTTCTTGCCTTTTACACACGTACAAGCAAGGAATATTCTTTGTTGTTGCCTTCTCGCCTTTTATACTCGTGCAGGTGAGGAGTATACTTTTGCTGTTGTACTCGTCACCTTTTATACTCTTGTGGGCAACTACTCTGCTTTTGTTAATGTTACTGTCTCGCCTTTTACACTCTTGCGAGAAAGGAGTCCGATTTTGTTGTTGTTACTGTCTTGTGTTTTATACTCATTCGTGCTAGGAGTCTACTCTGCTGTTATTACCATCTTGCCTTTTATACTCATGCGGTTGCACTTTTTGCCTTTTGTATTCTTGTAGGCAAGGAGTCTACATTTGCTATTGTTACTGTCTTGGCTTTTATACTCGTGCGAGCAAGGAGTCTGGTTTCGTTGTTGTTGCCATCTCCCCTTTTCTACTCATGTGGACTAGGAGTCTACTTTGACGTTGTTGTCGTCTCGCCTTTTGTTGTTGTACCTTTTGTCTTTTATGCTCTTACAGGCAAGGAGTCGGGTTTTGTTGTTGTTGTCGTCTTGCTTTTATGCTCGTGCTGGAAATCAACATGATTTGTTGTTGTCGTCTCGCCTTTTATAGTTTTGCGGGTGAGGAGCCTTCTCTTCTTGTTATTACCGTCCCACCTTTTATAGTCGTGCTGGCATCTACTTTGCTGTTGTTACTGTCTCGCCTTTTATACTCGTGTGGGAAAACAGTCTGGTTTTGTTATTGTTGATGTCTCCCCTTTTATAGTCATATAGGCTAGGAGTATACTTTGCTATTGTTGCCACCTCACTTTTTTGTACTCGTGCAGGGAAGGAGTATGCTTTTGTTGTTGTTGTTGTTGTTGTCTTGCCTTTTATGCTCGTATGAGCAAGGAGTTTGGTTTTGTGTAGTCATCGTCTTGCATTTTATTTTTGTACTTTTTCCCTTTTGTATTCTTGCAGGCAAAGAGTCTACTTTTGTTGTTGTTACCGTCTCAACTTTTTTACTCGTTTGGGCAAAGAGTTTGGTTTTGTTGTTCTTGATGTCTCCTGTTTTATGCTCTTACGTGCTAGGAGTATGCTTTGTTGTTGTTGCCGTCTCACCTTTTGTACTCGTGCAGGGAAGGAGTATACTTTTGTTGTTGTTGCTATCTTGCCTTTTATGGTCGTACGGGCAAGGAGTATGGTTTTAGCGTAGTCATCGTCTTGGCTTTTATACTCATGCAAGCAAGAAGTATGCTTCTATTGTTGTTGTCGTCTTTTTCCTTTTATACTCAAGCGGGTAAGGAGTCTAGTTTTATTGTTGTTGCCATCTCGCCATTTATACTCATGCGAGTAAAGAGTATGCTTTGTTGTTGACGTCTCACCTTTATCCTTGTGCAGGAAAGAAGCCGTCTCTCCTTTTATACTCCCGCAGGCAAGGAGTATACTTTTGTTGTTATTGGCTTCTCACCTTTTGCACTCATACAGGCAAGGAGTCTTGGATTGTTGTTGTTGTTACCTCACTTTTTATACTCGTGCAGGCAAGCATCATGCTTTGTTGTTGCCGTCATCCCTTTTATAGTCATGCGGGTAAGGAGTAGGCCTTGTTGTTACCGTCTTACCTTTTATACTCGTGTGGGCATGCATCATGCTTTGTTCTTGTTGTCATCTCGCCTTTTATAGTCGTGCAAGCAAGGAGTATGCTTCGTTATTACCATCTTGCCTTTTATAGTCTGGCGGGCGAGGACTACACTTTTGTTGTTGCACTTGTCACCTTTATGCTCTTACGGGCAAGGAGTCTGCTTTTGTTGTTGCTGTCGTCTTGCCTTCTACACTTTTGTGGCCAAAGCGTATACTTTTGTTTTTGCACTTTTTGCACTTTACATTACTATGGGCAAGGAGTCTACATTTAATGCTGTTACCGTCTCAACTTTTTTACTCGTTTGGGCAAAGAGTTTGGTTTTGTTGTTCTTGATGTCTCCTGTTTTATGCTCTTACGAGCTAGGAGTATGCTTTGTTGTTGTTGCCGTCTCACCTTTTGTACTCGTGCAGGGAAGGAGTATACTTTTGTTGTTGTTACTATCTTGCCTTTTATGCTCGTACGGGCAAGGAGTATGGTTTTAGCGTAATCATCGTCTTGGCTTTTATACTCATGCAAGCAAGAAGTATGCTTCTATTGTTGTTGTCGTCTTTTTCCTTTTATACTCAAGCGGGTAAGGAGTCTAGTTTTATTGTTGTTGCCATCTCGACTTTTATACTCATGCGAGTAAAGAGTATGCTTTGTTGTTGATGTCTCGCCTTTATCCTCGTGCAGGAAAGAAGCCGTCTCTCCTTTTATACTCTTGCAGGCAAGGAGTATACTTTTGTTGTTATTGCCTTCTCACCTTTTGCACTCATACAGGCAAGGAGTCTTGGATTGTTGTTGTTGTTACCTCACTTTTTATACTCGTGCAGGCAAGCATCATGCTTTGTTGTTGTCGTCATCCCTTTTATAGTCATGCGGGTAAGGAGTAGGCCTTGTTGTTACCGTCTTACCTTTTATACTCGTGTGGGCATGCATCATGCTTTGTTCTTGTTGTCATCTCGCCTTTTATAGTCGTGCAAGCAAGGAGTATGCTTCATTATTACCATCTTGCCTTTT
Organism: Carallia pectinifolia; assembly: GCA_037832335.1. Classification (NCBI taxonomy): domain Eukaryota; kingdom Viridiplantae; phylum Streptophyta; class Magnoliopsida; order Malpighiales; family Rhizophoraceae; genus Carallia; species Carallia pectinifolia. Next base: position 33,573 of record CM075454.1, on the reverse strand, counting down.
ATAGTCTGGCGGGCGAGGACTACACTTTCATTTATGTACTTGTCACCTTTATGCTCTTACGGGCAAGGAGTCTGCTTTTGTTGTTGCTGTCGTCTAGCCTTCTACACTTTTGTGGCCAAAGCGTATACTTTTGTTTTTGCACTTTTTGCACTTTACATTACTATGGGCAAGGAGTCTACATTTAATGCTGTTATCGTCTCACTTTTTATACTCATGTGAGCAAGGAGTCTGGTTTTGTTGTTGTTGTCGTTTTACCTTTTATACTAGGGTAGGTAAAGAGTATACTTTTGTTGTCATACTTGTCGCATTTTATACTCTTCCAGGCAGGGGGTCTGCTTTTGTTGTTGTTGCCGTCTCGCCTTCTATACTCCTGTGGGGTAGGAGTCTGCTTTGCTGACGTTGTCGTCTCGCCTTTTATGCTTGTGAAAGCAAGGAGTATGCTTTTGTTGTTGTACTATTTGCCTTTTATGCTCTTGCGGGCAAGGAGTTTGCTTTAGTTGTTGTTGCTACCTTGCCTTTTACACTCACGCCGGCAAGGAGTCTGGTTTTGTTGTTATTATTGTCTCGCCTTTTATAATTGTGCAGGTATGGAGTATACTTTACTGTTGCTGTTGCCATTTCGCCTTTTAAACTCATGCAGCCAAGTAGTATGCTCTTGTTTTTATTGTCGTCTCGCCATTTATACATGTACAGGCAAGCACTCAGGTTTTGTTGTTGTTGCCGTCTTGTCTTTTATATTCGTATGGGCGAGTGGCAAGCTTTGTTGTTGCCGTCTCGCCTTTTATATTCGTGTGGGCAAAGAGTATGCTTTCCTGCCGTCTCTCGCTTTTTGTACTCTTGAAAGGAAGGAGACTAATTTTGTTGTTATTGTCATCTCGCCTTTTACTCCTGTGCAGGCTATAAGTTTACTTTGCTGTTGTTACCGTCTTGCCATTTGTACTCATGCGGGCACAGAGCATACTTTTGTTATTGTAGTTTTTGCCTTTTATGCTCTTGTGGGCAAGGAGTCCACCCTTGTTCTTGTTACTGTCTCACCTTTTGTAGTCTTGCAATCTAGAAGTCTGCTTTGCTGTTGTTATCGTCCCTCCTTGTATACTCATGCAGGCAAGGGGTATACTATTGTGGTTGCATTTTTTGCGTTTTATAGTCTTACGGGCAAGGAATTTGGTTTTACTGTTGTTGTTGTCTCGCCTTTTATACTCGTATGGGTAAGGAGTCTGGTTTTGTTGTTGTTGCCATCCCACCTTTTATACTCGTGCGGGCAAGTAGCATCCTTTTGCTATTGCACTTTTCACCTTTTATACTCTTGTAGGCAAGGAGTCTTGTTTTATTGTTATTGTCGTCTAGCCTTTTATACTTCTGCGGGCAAGCAGCATGCTTTGTTGTTGCCGTCTTGCCTTTTTTGATGTTGCGTGTAAGGAGTCTGCTTTAGCTATTGTTGCTATCAATGCTATCTTCCCTTTTATACTTGTGTAGGCAAGGAGTCTGGTTCTATTATTGTTGTCGTCTCTCCTTTTTATACACATGTGTGAAAGGAGCATACTTTACTGTTGTCGCCTCGCCTTTTATACTCCTGCGGGCAAGGAGTATACTTTGATATTGTTGTCTCGCCTTTTATACTCGTGCGGGTAAGGAGCATGCTTTTGTTGTTATTGTCGTGTCGCCCTTTGTAGTCGCACGAGCAGGGACTCTGGTTTTTTCATTGTTGTCGTCTCGCCTTTTCTGCTGTTATCTCACTCTTTATACTTTTGCGGGGAAAGAGACTGCATTTGTTGTTGTTGTCTTCTCAATTTGTATACTCGTTCGAGCAAGGAGTATACTTTTTTTGTTCTACTTTTCGTCTTTTATACTCTTACGGGCAAGGAGTCTCGTTTTATTGTTGTTGCCATCCAGCCTTTTATACATGTGCAGGCAAGAAGCATTCTTTATTGTTGCCATCTCACCTTTTATACTCTTGCAGGCAAGGAGGTTGCTTTCGTTGTTGTTGTTGTCTTGCCCTTTATACTTATTTGGGAAAGGAGTCTCGTTTAGTTGTTGTTGTTGTCTCGTCTTTTATACTCACGTGGGCAAAGTGTATGCCTTAATATTTTCTTTTCCCCTTTTATATTTGTGCGGGCAAGGCGCATAAGTTCGTTGTAGTCGTCCTCCTGCCTTTTACACTCTTGCAAGAAAGGATTCTACTTCGCTAGTATTACTGCCTCGCCTTTAATATTCGCGCAAGTAGGGAGTATTCTTTTGTTGTTGTTGCCTTCTCGCCTTTTATGCTCATTCAGGCTAGGAGTCAGCCTTGCTATTATTACCGTCTCGCTTTTTATGCTCTTGTAGGCAAGGAGTCTACTTTTGTTATGGTTATTGTCTCGCCTTTTTTACACATACGGGCTAGGAGTCTGCTTTGCTGTTGTTGCTACCTTGCCTTTTATGCTTGTGTAGACAAGAAGTTTACTTTTGTTGTTGTACTTTTCGTCTTTACTATTCATGTTGGCAAGGAGCCTGCTTTTGTTGTTGTTGCAGTCTCACCTTTTATGGATGTGCGGGCCAGGAGTCTGTTTTGCTGTTGTAACCGCCTCACTTTCATACCCGTGCAGGGAAGGAGCATACTTGTGTTGTTGTACTTTACAACTTTTATACCTCTGTGGGTCCTACTTTTGTTGTTGTTGTCGTGTTGCCTTTTGCACCTGTGCTGGCAATGAACATGCTTTGTTGTTGCTGTCTCGCCTTTTATACTCGGCCGACAAGGAGTATGCTTTGTTGTTGCCATCTTGCCTTCTATATTCTTACCGGCAAGGAGTTTGCTTTTGTTGTTGTTGTCGTCTCGTCTTTTATACTTAAACAGGCTAGTGTCTGTTTTGCTATTGTTACTATCTCGCCTTTTATACTCGCACAGGCAAGCAGTATAGTTTTTTTTTTTTGTACTTTTTGCCTTTTATATCCTTCCAGGCAAGGAGTCTACTTTTGCTGTTGTTACCGTCTCTGCTTTTATACTCACGCAGGAAGGAGTTTGGTTTTGTTGCTATTGCTGTCTCGCCTTTTTTACTCGTGTGGTAAGGACTATACTTTTGTTGTTGTACTTGTTGCCTTCTATACTCTTGCGGGAAAAGAGCCTACCTTTTATTGTTGTTGTCCCGCCTTTTATGCTTTTGCGGGCGATAAGCCTGCTTTGCTGTTGTTGTTGTCCCGACTTTTATGCTCGTGCAGGTAAGGAATATGCTTTTATTGTTGTTGCTGTCCCGTCTTTTATACTGGTACAAGCAAGGAGTCTACTTTTGTTGTGATTGTTGCCTCCCCTTTTATACTTGTGCAGGTAACGAGTATGCATTGTTATTACCGACTTGCCTTTTACACTCGTGCAAACAAGGAGTATGCTTTGTTGTTGCTATCTCGCCTTTTACACTCTTTTGGGCAAGGAGAATTCTTGGCTATTGCCGTCTCGCCTTTTTTACTCATGTGGGTAAGGAGTATACTTTTGTTGTTGTACTTGTTGACTTCTATACTCTGGCGGGAAAAGAGCCTGCCTTTTATTGTTGTTGTCCTACCTTTTATGCTTTTGCTGGCAATAAGCCTGCTTTGCTGTTGTTATTGCCCCGACTTTTATGCTCGTGCGGGAAAGGAGTATGCTTTTATTGTTGTTGTTGTCCTGTCTTTTATACTCGTACAAGCAAGGAGTCTACTTTTGTCGTGATTGTTGCCTCCCCTTTTATACTTGTGCAGGTAATGAGTATGCATTGTTATTACCCACTTGCCTTTTACACTCGTGCAAACAAGGAGTATGCTTTGTTGTTGCCATCTCGCCTTTTACACTCATTTGGGCAGGGAGAATGCTTAGCTATTGTCGTCTCGCCTTTTATACTCATGCGAGCAAAGAGTGTGTTTATCATTCTTGTCTTGCCTTTACACTCGTGTGGGCAGGGAGTATACTTTTGTTGTTGTCGCTGTCTCGTCTTTTATACTCGCACGGGTAAGGAGTCCAAGATTGTTGTTGCTGCCGTCTCACCAATTATACTCGTAAGAGCAAGCAACATGCTTTGTTGTTGTCATCTCGCCTTTTATAGTCATGCAGGCAAGGAGTATAGTTCGTTGTTGCCATCTCGCCTGTTGTACTCAGGCAGGCGAGGAGTATACTTTTGTTATTGCACATATCGCCTTTTAGACTCTAGCAGGCAAGGAGTCTGCTTTTGTTGTTGTTGTCGTCTCGCCTTTCATATTCGTGCGGGCTAGATGTCTGCTTTGTTGTTGTTCCCATCACACCTTTTTTACTCGTGCAGGTAAGGATTAAACTTTTGTTTTTGTGCTTTTTGCCTTTTATATCCTTCCGGGCAAGGAGTCTACTTTTGCTGTTGTTACCATCTTGGCTTTTATACTCGTAGGGGAAGGAGTATAGTTTTTTTTTTCTTCTCATCTCCTCTTTTATACTCAGGCAGGTGAGGAGTATACTTTGTTTTTGTACTTGTCACCTTTTATACTCTTGGAGGCAAGGAGCCTGCTTTTGTTGTTATTATTGTCTTGCCTTTTATACTCGTGCAGGCTAAGGGTCTGCATTGCTGTTGTTGCCCTTTCAGCTTTTATACTCGTACGCGCAAGGGGTATGCTTTTGTTGTTGTTGTTGTCTTGTCTTTTATACTCGTATGAGCAAGGAGCCTTCTTTTGGTGGAATTGTTGTCTCGCCTTTTATACTCTTGTAGGTAAGGAGCATGCTTTGTTGTTACCATCTCGCCTTTTATACTTGTGCGGATAAGGAGTATACTTTGTTGTCGTCCTCTCGCCTTTTATACTTGTGTGGGTAAGGAGTAAGCTTTGCCGTCCCCGCCTCGCCGTTTATACTCGTCCGAACAGGGACTCTGCTTTTGCTGTTGTTTCCGTCTCACCTTTTATACTCATTCGGGTAAGGAGTCTAGGTTTCTTGTTATTACCATCTCGCTTTTTATACTCGTTCTGGCAAGCAACGAGCTTTCTTGTTGCTGTCGCACCTTTTATGGTCATACAGTCAAGAAGCATGCGTTTTTGTTGTTGTCTTTGCTTTTACACTTGGGCAAGTGAGAAGCAAACTTTCGCTGTAGTACTTGTCGCCATTTATACTCTTGCAAGCAAGGAGTTTGATTTTGTTGTTGTTGTCGTCTTGCCTTATATACTCGTGAGGGCTAGGCGTCTACTTTGCTATTGTTACCGTCTTGCCGTTTATACTCATTCGGGCTAGGAGTATACTTTTGTTTTCGTGCTTTTTTCCTTTTATATTCTTCTGGGCAAAGAGTCTACATTTGCTGTTGTTGCTGTTTTGCCTTTCTACTCGTTCAAATAAGAAGTCTAATTTTGTGGTGTTGCCATTTCACCTTTCATACTTGGGCCCGCCAGGAGTATAATTTTGATGTTGTACTTGCCGCCTTTTATACTCTTGCAGGCAAAGTGTCTACTTTTGTTGTTGTTTCTATATCACATTTTATACTCGTGGGGGCTAAGAGTCTAGTTTGTTATTATTACTGTCCAGCCTTTTATGCTCGTACGAGCAAGAAATATGATTTTGTTGTTGTACTGTTTGCCTTTTATGCCCTTGCGAGCAAGGAGTCTGCTTTTATTGTTGTTACTGTCATGCCTTTTGTAGTCCTGTGGGCAAGGAGTCTAGTTTTGATATTATTATTGTCTTGCCTTTTATATTCGTGCAGGCAAGAGTATACATTGCTATTGTCGTTCTGCCTTTTATATTAGCATGGGCAAGGAGTATGCTTTTATTGTTATTCTCATCCCGCTTTTTATTTTTGTACGAGCAAGGACTCCAGTTTTGCTATTGTTGCTGTCTCACCTTTTATACTCCTGTGGGCAAGCAGCATGCTTTGTTGCTGCTGTCTTGCCCTTTGTACTTGTGCAGGCAAGGAGTGTGCTTTGTTGCTACCATTTCGCTTTTTATACTAATGCGAGGAAGGAGACGACTTTTGCTGTTGTTGTCGTCTCGTCATTTACACCCGTGTAGGCTAGAAGTCTACATTGCTGTTGTTAGATTCTCGTCTTTTACACTCATACGGGCAAGGAATATACTTTCATTGTTTTACTTTTCGGCTTTTATACTCTTGCGGGCAAGTAGCCTACCTCTGTTGTTGTTGCTGTCTCGCCTTTTATACTCAAGCGGGCTAGGAGTCTACTTTGCTATTGCCATGTTGCCTTTTATTCCAGTGTGGTCTAGGAGTCTGCTTTGCGGTTGTTGTTGTTTTGCCTCTTATAATCGCGCGGGCAAGGAGTAGACTTTTGCTGTTGTACTTTTCATCTTTTATGCTCTTATGGGCAAAGAGTCTGCTTTTGTTTATTTTGCTGTCTCGCTTTTTTTCTACTATGGGCAAGGAGTCTGGTTTTGTTATTGTTGCCGTCTCGCCCTTTATAATCGTGTGGGCAATGAGTAAAGAGCATTCTTTTCTGTTTTTGTCTCGCCTTTTATACTTGTGCGGGCAAGGAGTTTGATTTGTTATTGTCCTCGTGTCGCTTACTCGCACGAGCAAAGAGTGTACTTTTGCTGTTGCACTTTTCGCCTTTTGTACTCTTGTAGGTAAGGCATCTACTTTTGTTGTTGGTACTGTCTCACCTTTTATATTCATGTGGATAAGGAGTTTGGTTTTGTTATTGTTGTTGTCGCCCCTTTTATAGTCATGTGGTCTAGGAATCTATTTTGCTGTTATTGTCGCCTCAGCTTTTGTACTCGTGTGGGGAAGGAGTATGCTTTTGTTGTTGTTGCCGTCTTGCCTTTTATGCTTGTACAAGCAAGGAGTTTGGTTTTGGTGTAGTCATCATCTTGCCTTTTATTTTTTTATTTTTTCCCTTTTGTATTCTTGCAGGCAAAAAGTCTACTTTTACTGTTGTTACTGTGTCAGCTTTTTTACTCATGTGGGCAAGGAGTTTGGTTTTGTTGTTGTTGTCGTCTCTTATTTTATGCTCTTGCGGGCTAGGAGTCTGCTTTATTGTTGTTGCCGTCTCACCTTTGTACTTGTGCGGGGAAGGAGTATGCTTTTGTTGTTGTTGCTATCTTGCCTTTTATGCTCGTATGGGCAAGGAGTCAAGTTTTGGTGTAGTCATCGTCTTGCCTTTTTATGCTCGTGCAAGCAAGGAGTATGTTTTTATTGTTGTTGTCGTCGTTTTGCCTTTTATACTCATGCGGGTAAGGAGTCTAGTTTTATTGCTGTTGCCATCTCGCCTTTTATACTCGTGCGATTAAAGAATATTCTTTGTTGTTGACATCTCGCCTTTATCCTCGTGCGGGCAAGAAGCCATCTCTCCTTTTATACTCCTACAGGCAAGGAGTATGCTTTTGTTGTTGTTGCCTTCCTGCCTTTTGCACTCGTACGGGCAAGGATCCTGGATTTGTTGTTGTTGTTACCTCGCTTTTTATACTCGTGCGGGCAAGCATCATGCTTTGTTGTTGTCGTCATCCCTTTTATAGTCATGCGGGTAAGGAGTAGGCCTTGTTGTTACCATCTTACCTTTTGTACTCGTGTGGGCATGTATCATGCTTTGTTCTTGTTATTGTCTCGCCCTTTATAGCCATGCAAGTAAGGAGTATGCTTCGTTATTACCGTCTCGTTTTTATAGTCCGGCGGGCGAGGACTGTGCTTTTGTTGTTGTACTTGTCGCCTTTATACTCTTACAAGCAAGGAGTCTGCTTTTGTTGTTGATGTTGTCTTGCCTTCTACACTTTTGTGGGCAAGTCGTATACTTTTGTTTTTACAAATTTCGCCCTTTATATTACTCTGGGCAAGGAGTCTACGTTCAATGCTGTTATCATCTCACCTTTTGTACCCATGTGAGCAAGGAGTCTGGTTTTGTCGTTGTTATCGTTTTACCTTTTATACTTGGGCAGGTAAAGAGTCTACTTTTGTTGTCGTACTTGTCGTACTTTATACTCTTGTAGTCAGGGAGTCTGCTTTTGTTGTTGTTGCCGTCTCGCCTTCTATACTCCTGTGAGGTAGGAGTCTGCTTTACTGACGTTATCGTCTCGCGTTTTATTCTCGTGCAAGCAAGAAGTATGCTTTTATTGTTGTACTATTTACCTTTTATGCTCTTGCGGGCAACGAGTCTGCTTCAGTTGTTGTTGATACCTTTCCTTTTACACTCGCGCCGGCAAGGAGTATGGTTTTGTTGTTGTTGTTGTCTTGCATTTTATACTCGTGCGGGTAAGGAGTGTACCTTACTGTTGCTGTTGTCATCTCGCCTTTTCAACTCTTTCAGCCAAGTAGTATGCTCTTGTCTTTATTATCGTCTTGCCATTTATACACGTACAAGCAATGACTCTGGATTTGTTATTATTGCCATCTTTCCTTTCATATTCGTACGGGCGAGTGGCAGGCTTTGCTGTTGTCGTCTCGCCTTTTATACTCGCGTGGGCGAAGAGTATGCTTTCCTGCTGTCTCTCGCCTTTTGTACTCTTGAAAGGAAGGAGACTAATTTTGTTATCGTTATTGTCCTGCCTTTTATGATTTTGTGGGCAATAAGCCTGCTTTGCTTTTGTTGTTGTCCCAACTTTTATGCTCGTGCGGGCAAGAAGTATACTTTTATTGTTGTTGTCGTCTCGTCTTTTACACTCGTACAAGTAAAGAGTCTGCTTTTGTTGTGATTGTTGCCTCCCCTTTTATCCTTGTGCAGGTAAGGAGTATGCATTGTTGTTACCGACTTGCCTTTTACACCCGTGCAAACAAGGAGTATGCTTTGTTGCTGCCATCTCGCCTTTTACACTCTTTTGGGCAAGGAGAATGCTTGGCTATTGCTATCTTGCCTTTTATACTCATGTGGGCAAGGAGTGCGGTTTGTCATTCTTGTCTTGCCTTTTATACTCGTGTGGTCAGGAAGTATACATTTGTTGTTGTTCTCGTCTCGTCTTTTATACTCGTACGGGTAAGGAGTCCAGGATTGCTGTTGCTGCCGTCTCACTAATTATACTAGTGCGAGCAAGTAGCAAGCTTTGTTGTTGTCATCTCCCCTTTTATAGTTGTGTAGGCAAGGAGTATAGTTCGTTGTTGCTGTCTCGCCTTTTGTACTCGGGCAGGCGAGGAGTATACATTTGTTGTTGTACTTGTCGCCTTTTAGACTCTAGCAGCCAAAGAGTCTGCTTTTATTATTATTATCGTCTCACCTTTTATACTCGTGCGGGCTAGATGTCTGCTTTGCTGTTGTTCCCGTCTAACCTTTTATACTAGTGCATGTAAGGATTATACTTTTGTTTTTGTGCTTTCAACCTTTTATATCCTTGTGGGCAAGGAGTCTATTTTTGTTGTTGTTACCATCTTGGCTTTTATACTCGTTCAGGAAGGAGTCTAGTTTTATTCTTCTTGTCGTCTCCTCTTTTTTACTCGAGCAGGTGAGGAGTATACTTCTGTTTTTGTACTTGCCGCCTTTTATACTCTTGGAGGCAAGGAGCCTGCTTTTGTTGTTATTGCTATCTCGCCTTTTATACTCGTGCGGGCTAGGGGTCTACTTTGCTGTTGTTTCCCTTTCGGCTTTTATACTCGTATGTGCAAAGGGTATGCTTTTGTTGTTGTTGTTGTCTTGTCTTTTATACACGTATGAGCAAGGAGCCTCCTTTTGGTGTAATTGTTGTCTCGCCTTTTATACTCGTGTAGGTAAGGAGCATGCTTTGTTGTTACCGTCTCGCCGTTTATACTTGTGTGGACAAGGAGTATACTTTATTGTCGTCCTCTCGTCTATTATACTCGTGTGGGCAAGGATTAAGCTTTGTCGTCCCCACCTCGCATTTTATACTCATGCGGATAGGGTCTATGCTTTTGCTGTTGTTGCCGTGTTGCCTTTTGTACTCGTGCTGGCAATCAGCAGGCTTTCTTGTTGCTGTCGCACCTTTTATAGTCATACAGGCAAGAAGTATGCTTTTTTGTTCATGTTACTGTCTCCCTTTTTTTCTACCGTGGGCAAGGAGTTTGGTTTTGTTATCATTGTCGTCTCGCCCTTTACAATCATGTGGGCAATGAGTAAAGTGCATTCTTTTCTGTTTTTGTCTTGCCTTTCACGCTCATGCGGTCTAGGAGTTTGCTTTGTTATTGTTGCCCTCTCGCCTTTTATACTAGTTCAGGCTAGGAGTGTGCTTTTGTTGTTGTACATTTCGCCTTTTATACACGCATGGGCAAGGAGTCTACTTTTGTTATTGTTCCTGTCTCGCCCTTTATACTTACCCAGGTAAAGAGTTTGGTTTTGTTATCGTTGGCATCTCGCTTTTTATACTCGTGCTGGCAATGAGTAAGGAGTATGCTTTTGTTATTGTTGTCATCTCACTTTTTATACTCATGCTGGCTAAGAGTCTGCTTTGCTATTGTTGTCGTCTCACCTTTTATACTCGTGTGGGCAAGGAGTATAATTTTGTTGTTGTACTTTTCGTCTTTTTATACACGCGCGGGTAGGGAGTTTATTTTTGTTGCTGTTGCTATCATTCCTTTTATACTTATGCAGGCAAGGAGTCTGGTTTTGCTGTTGTTGCCATCTCACCTTTTATACTCGGGCGGGCGAGGAGTATACTTTTGTTGTTGTACGTCTCCTTTTATACTCTTCTGGGCAAGAAGCCTGCTTTTGTTGTTTTTGTCATCTCACATTTTATATTCTAGCAGGCAAGCAGCCTAATTTTGTTGATGTTGCCATCTCGTCTTTTATACTTGTGCAAGCCAGGAGTCTTTTTCTGTTGATGTTGTTGTCTCGCCTTTTATACTCATGCAAGTAAGCAGCATGCTTTGTTGTTACCATCTCGCCTTTTAGACTCGTGTGAGCAAAGAGTATGCTTTTGTTGTTTTTGCTATCTCGTCTTTTATACTCGTGTGGGCAAGGAGTCTGATTTTGTAGTCATTGTTGTCTTGCCTTCTATACTCGGGTGAGAGAGGAGTATACTTTTGTTGTTGTACTTGTTACCTTTAATACTCTTGTGGTCAAGAAGTTTACCTTTGTTGTTTTTGCCGTCTCGTGTTTTATACTCGTGCGGGTAAGGAGTTTGGTTTTGTTGATGTTGCTGTCTCAACTTTATGCTTGGGCAGGCAAGGAGTATACTTTGGTGGGCAAATAGTATGCTTGTCACCTTGTGTACTTGCTGCGCTTTATACTCTTGTGGACAAGGAGTTTGCCTTTGTTGTTGTTGTCGTGCCGCCTTTTATACTCACGCAGGCAAGAAGTACGCTTTGTTCTTGCCATCTCGCCGTTTATACTCGTGTGGGTAAGGAGTATGCCTCCCTTTTATACGTGTGCGGATAGCGAGTATGCTTTTGCTGTTATTACCGTCTCACCTTTTATACTCGTATGGATAAGGAGTCTAGTTTTGTTGTTGTTGCCCTCTCGCCTTTTATACTCGTGCAGGCAACCAACATGCTTTGTTGTTGCCGTCTCGCCTTTTATAACCACGCAAACAAAGAATATACCTTGTTGTTGCTGTCTCTCGCCATTATACTCTTGTAGGCAATAAGTCTATTTTCTTGTTCTTGCTGTCTCGCCTTTATACACGTGCAGACTAGGAGTCTGCTTTGCTATTGTTGCCGTCTCACCTTTTATACTCGTGCAGGCAAGGATTAATTTTGTTCTTGTACTTTTCGCTTTTTATACATGAGCGAAAAAAAAGTCTACATTTGCTGTTGTTGCTGTCTTGGCTTTTATACTCATGTGGGCAAGGAGTCTGGTTTTGTTGTTGTTGCCATCTTACCTTTTATACCCGGGCGAGCGAGGAGTATACTTTTATTGTTGTACTTGTTGCCTTTTATACTCTTTTGGGTAAGAAGTCTGCTTATGTTGTTCTTGTTGTCTAGCGTTTTATACTCGTGCTGGCCACGAGTATGGTTTTGTTGATGTTGTCGTCTCACCTTTTATACTTTTGCAGGTAAGGAGTATAATTTTGTGGGCAAGGAGTATGCTTGTCAACTTGTGTACTGGTTGCCTTTTATACTCTTGTGGGCAAGGAGTCATGCTTTGTTGTTGATGCCGTCTCACCTTTTACACTCGTGCAGGCAAGTACCATACTTTGTTGTTGCTGTCTCAATTTTTATAGTCATACAGGCATGAAGTGCAATTTTGTTACTGTTGCTGCCTAGCCATTCATACTAGTGCAGGCAAAGAGTGAGAAGTATGCTTTGTTGTATCCTTCTCGCCTTTTAAGCTCGTCCGGCTGAGGAGTATGCCTTTGTTATTGTTATTGTCTCGCCCTTTTTACTTGTGCAGGCTAGGAGTTTGCCTTGCTATTGTTCCCCCGTGCGGGCAAGGAGTATACTTTTTTTGTTGTACTTTTCACCTTTTATACACTTTCAGGCAAACAATCTACTTTTGTAGTCGTTGCTGTCTCGGCTTTTATACTTATGTGGGAAAGGAGTATGGTTTTGTTGTTGTTGCATTCTAGCCTTTTATAACTTAGCAGGAGAAGTGTAAAGTTTTATTTGTTGTACTTATCGCATTTTACACTCTTGCAGTCAAGATGTCCACTTTTGTTGTCATTGTCATCTCGTCTTTTGTACTCGTGCGGGCAAGGAGTCTGGTTCTGTTATTGTTCTCATCTCACCTTTTATATTCGGGCGGTCGAGAAGTATACTTTTGTTGTTTACTTGTCGCCTTTTATACTCTTACATGCAAAAAGTCCACTTTTGTTGTTGTTGCTGTCTCACCTTTTATACTCATGCAGGCTAGGAGTCTACTTTATTGTTGTTGCTATCTCACCTTTTACACTGGTGTAGGCAAGGAGTAAGGGGTATGCTTTGCTATCGCCGTATCCCCATTTATACTCGTGCGATCAAGGTATATACACTTGTTAATGTTGCTGTCTCGCATATTATACTCGTGTGGGCCAGGTGTCTGGTTTGCTATTGTTGTTGTCCTGCCTTTATACTTGTGCGAGCAATGAGCATACTATTGTTGTTGTACTTTTCGTCTTTTATACTTTTGTGGGCGGGAGCCTACTTTTGTTGATGTTGGTGTCTTGCCTTTCATACTCGTGAGGGCAAAGAGTCTGGTTTTGTTGTTGGCGACGTTTCGCCTTTTATGCTCAGATGGGCGAGGAGTATACTTTTATTGTCGTCCTTGTCGCCTTTTAAACTCTTACGTACGAAATGTACGATTGTGTTGTTGTTGTTGTCCTGCGTTTTATACACCTACAGGCTAGGTGTTTGGTTTGTTGTCATCTCTCATTTTATACTCATGCGGGTAAGGAGTAAGAAGTATGATTTGCTGTTACCGTCTCGTCTTTTATACTCGTATCGGCAGAATATGTTTTTGTTACTATTGCTACCTCGCCTTTTATGCTCATGCGGGCAACGAGTAGGGTTTGTTGTTGTTGCCGTCTTGCCTTTCATACCCATACAGGCAATGAGTATACTTTTGTAGTTGTACGCAACAATAAAACATGTTGCTCGCCAACATGAGTATGAAGGGCGAGTCGGCAACAACAACAAAACTTGTGCTGGCAAAAAGTATGTAATGTTGTTGCCGACTCGCCTTTTATACTCGTGCTAGCAATTATCATGCTTTATTGTTGCGTCTCGCCTTTTATACTCGTGCGGCCAAAGTTTGACGATCCCTTCGCAGTGGTGAAGAAAGTTGGCAATGTTGCATACAGGTTGCAGCTCCCAGAAAGGTTGAAGGTGCATCCAACCTTCCATGTGAGTTTCTTGAAGCCCTTCCACGAGGAAGCAGGCGATGACCCTCAAAGGAAACAAGCACGACGTGCCCCCCCTACAATCAGAACTGAGTTCCAGCATGAAGTGGAGAGAATTCTAGACCACCGAATGCAGAGACAAAGTAAGAAGAACAGGCAGGTTGAGTACTTGATTAAGTGGAAGAATGCCCCGGATGGTGAGGCGAGCTGGGAAAGAGATGTCACTCTATGGCAGTTCAAGAAGCAATGGAAGACTACCTATCAACCTTTCCAACAAGGACGTTGGCTTCAACAGGTGGGGTTGGTTTGTTAGCCCCATCAACACTTGGCATGCAGGAGTTGGCAGCACCTTGCCCCAATTCCTAGCATGGGACTTTGGAGTGGCTGGGCACTCCTTGAAGCAAGGTGAAAGCTGAGAGGGTCAGCGTAGGCACGGGCCTACATACGGGTCCTTGTGTGGACCAAGACTTGGGTTGGACAAAGGATGCTGGGCTACATGTTCGTGGGCTCCATCAGATGGGCCATGGGCTTGGGCTAAGAGGCCCAAAACACAAGACTGGGTCTTGGCCAAGTCTGCATGGTATTGCATGGAACTGCGTGGCACCGAGTCTCCTCCGACGTGTGGAACGTGGGGATGTGCGGGTGTGGCTCTATCCAGTTGGCCAAGCATCAGGATAATGCTCATCAGATCGTGCATGGCAAAGGATCGTGGGTGGATAAGGCTTATCGAGATCAAGTGACAGAGGATCATGGGAGATAAGGCTTATCAGGATCAAGTCATAGACGAGATCATGGGAAGATGAGGGTTATCAGCCATGATAGAGATCGTGGGGTTATAATGCTTATCTCCAAGACCTAGATAGTTGGGGGTGTCTGCTATATATTGAACCTATGGGTTGTCATTTGTACTCAATGAAAGAGAAATCACTCAGAGAGAAAAAGTGAAACACTGTTGAGAGTTCAAGTGATTGTTCTTTTGTATTACTTGAGTTAAGTAATAAAAGGTTGGGAAAGGTTCCCGTATATGCTCTTGTGTCTCTTTTGAGTGTGTGAGCTGTGTACATACATATAAAGCTCTATTATGCAATCCTTGTGTGTGTGTGGTTGGCTGAAACTAAGTGTGACTTAGTGCCATAACAAGGCGAAACTTTGGGTGAGAAAATTAGTTGTCACCCCATGAACACTTGGCATGCAGGAGTTGGCAGCACCTTGCTCCAATTCCTAGCATGGGATTTTGGAGTAGCTGGGCACTCCTTGAAGCAAGGTGAAAGCTGAGAGGGTTAACGTAGGCACGGGCCTACATGCGGGTCCCAGTGTGGACCAAGACTTGGGTTGGACAAAGGACGCTGGCAGGACTGTGTGCGCGCAGGGCAGGCCCGACGCGTAGCTCGCTACTCGTGCGCGCTGGGAGGATTGCCCACTTGCAGGCCGGCCTGACACGCACCCTGCTGGGAGGATTGCACACGCGCTGGGCGGGCTGCGAGTGCGCATGCCAGGCTCGACGGGCAGAATGCGGTGCCTGCACTCTGGCCTCTGCAGCGCGCTGCTCCCCCAAGCCCGCCAAGCGCGCTGCTTGCCAGACGAGCGCTCGCGCGCAGGCTGGATGAGCAACCCGCGGCGCGCGCGCCCGCTGCTCCCCTTAGCTTGTCGCGCGCGTTGTTGGCCTTACGAGAAGCCCGCTGCTGTCCCCAGCTTGTCGCGCGCATTGCTGGCCTTACGAGAAGCCCGCTGCTCCCCTAGCCCGTCGGGCGTGCTGCTGGCCAGATGGGAAGCCCACTACTCCCCCAGCCCACTGCGCGCTGCTGGCCAGACAGGCAGCCTGTAGCGAGCCCCGCTGGCCAAACGAGGGCACGCGCTGCTCACCCCAGCCCGCCTCGCTCGCTGCTGGCTCGACAAGCAGCGGGCTGCTTCCCCTAGGATGCCGTGGGCGCTCCTGGCCAGACGTGCAGACCACTGCCCTTGCACGCTGCCCCGCCAAGCCCGCTGCGCGTGGGCATCTTCCCCTAGCATGCTGTGCACATGCAGCTGGCCCCATCGCACTGCTGGCCAGCCGAGCAGCCAACTACGCGCAAGTTGCTCCCATCAGCCCGCTTCGTACGCGCTGCTGCCCCATGCCCGCTTCCTTGCCTTTTACACTTGTGCGAGCAAAGAGTCTCCTTTTGTTGTTGTTGTTGCCTCTCCTTTTGTACTCATACTGGCAAGGAGTACACTTTTGTTGTTATTGCCATCTCGCTTTTTATACGTAATGCCTTTTATACTCATGCCGGTAGGGAGTACACTTTTGTAGTTATTGCCATCTCGCTTTTTATACCTCTATGGGTAAAGAGTCTAGTTTTGTTGTTGTTTCCATGTCACCTTTTATACTCGTGCGGGCAAGGAGAATACTTTGCTGTTGCCGTCTTTCCTTTTATGCTCGTATGAACAAGGAGTATGCTTTTGTTGTTGTTGTCATCTCGCGTTTTATACTCGTGCAGGCAAGGAACATGCTTTATTGTTGCCGTGGCACCATTTATGCTCGCACGAGCGAGGAATACACTTTGTTGTCGCTGCCTTGCTCTTTATATTTGTGCAGGTAAAGAGTATGCTTTTGTTGTTGTTGTCGTCACGCCTCTTATACTCGTGTGGGCAAGGAGTCTAGTTTTGTTGAAGTTATCGTCTCGCCTCTTATACTCGTGCAGGCAAGAAGTATGCTTTTACTGTTCGTGTCGTCTCGCCTTTTAGCCTCGTGCGGGCAAGTAGTCTAGCTTTGTCGTTGTCATTTTCTCAAATTTCATGCTCATGTGGGCAAGGAGAATGCTTTTGTTGTTGTTAGCAATTTGCCATTTATACTCGTTTGGGCAAGGAGTCTGTTTTTGTTATAGTTGTCATCTCGCCTTTTATACTGGTGTGGGCAAGGGGTATGCTTTGTTGCCATCTTGCCTTTTATACTCATACGAGCAAGGAGTATGCTTTTGTTGTTGTAGCTGTCTCGCTTTTATACTCCTTCCGGCAAGGGGTCTGGTTTTCTTGTTGCTGCCATCTCCTCTGTTATACTCGTGCATGAAAAGAGCATGCTTTTTTGTTATCTTCTTGCCTTTTACACATGCACGAGCAAGGAATATTCTTTGTTGTTGCCTTCTCGCCTTTTATACTCGTGCAGGTGAGGAGTATACTTTTACTGTTGTACTCGCCGCCTTTTATACTCTTGTGGGCAACTACTCTGCTTTTGTTAATGTTACTGTCTCGCCTTTTACACTCATGCAAGTAAGGAGTCTGATTTTGTTGTTGTTACCGTCTCGTGTTTTATACTCGTGCGTGCTAGGAGTCTGCTATGCTGTTATTACCATCTTGCCTTTTATACTTGTGTGGTTGTACTTTTTGAATTTTGTATTCTTGCAGGCAAGGAGTCTGCGTTTGCTATTGTTACTGTCTTGGCTTTTATACTCGTGCGAGTAAGGAGTCTGGTTTCGTCGTTGTTGTCATCTCGCCTTTTATACTCATGTGGACTAGGAGTCTGCTTTGACATTGTTGTCGTCTTGCCTTTTATACTCGTGCGTGCAAGGAATCTACTTTACTGTTCTTACCGTCTTGCCTTTTATACTCAAATCGGAAAAACATATGCTTTAATCGTTGTACTTTTCGCTTTTTATAATCTTTCGAGCAAGGAGCCTGATTTTGTTGTTGTTGTCACCCCACCTTTTATTTTCGTGCGGGCTAGGAGTCAGTGTTGCTGTTGTTGCCCTCTTGCCTTTTATATTTGTTTAGGCAAAGAACACACTTTTGTTGTTGTTGTTGTCTTGCTTTTTATCCTCGTTCAAGTAAGGAGTTTATTTTTGTAGTTGTTACCGTCTCGCAATTCATACTCGAGCAGGCAGGGAGTATACTTTTGTTGTTGCACCTTTTGCCTTTTGTGCTCTTACAGGCAAGGAGTCGGGTTTTGTTGTTGTTGTTGTCTTGCCTTTTATGCTCATGCAGACAAGCAACATGATTTGTTGTTGTCGTGTAACCTTTTATAGTTTTACAGGTAAGGAGCCTGCTCTTGTTGTTATTACCGTCTCACCTTTTATAGTCGTGCGGCCTAGGCATCTACTTTGCTATTGTTACTGTCTCGCCTTTTATACTCGTGTGGGCAAACAATCTGATTTTGTTGTTGTTACAATTTCACCTTTCATACTCGGGCGTGCGAGGAGTATAATTTTGATGTTGTACTTCCCGCCTTTTAGACTCTTGCAGACAAAAAGTCTACTTTTGTCATTGTTACTATATCACATTTTATACTCGTGGGGGCTAAGAGTATGGTTTGTTGTTGTTGCTGTCTAGCCTTTTATGCTCGCACGAGCAAGGAATATGCTTTTGTTGTTGTACTGTTTGCCTTTTATGCCCCTGCGAGCAAGGATTCTGCTTTTATTCTTGTTACTGTCATGCCTTTTATACTCCTATGGGCAAGGAGTTTGGTTTTGATATTATTTTTGTCTTGCCTTTTATACTCATGCGGGCAAGGTGTATACTTTGCTATTGTCATTCTGCCTTTTATATTAGCGTGGGCAAGGAGTATGTTTTTGTTGTTATTGTCATCCTGCGTTTTATTTTCGTACAAGCGAGGACTCTAGTTTTTCTATTGTTGCCGTCTTGCCTTTTATACTCCTGTGGGCAAGCAGCATGCTTTGTTGCTACTATCTTGCCTTTTCTACTCGTCCGGGCAAGGAGTGTGCTTTGTTGCTACCGATTCGTTTTTTTATACTCTTGCAAGGAAGGAGACGACTTTTGCTGTTGTTGTCGTCTCGTCATTTACACCCGTATAGGCTAGAATTCTACATTGCTGCTGTTAGCGTCTCATCTTTTGCACTTATACGGGCAAGGAATATACTTTTATTGTTTTACTTTTCGACTTTTATACTCTTGCGGGCAAGTAGCCTACCTCTGTTGTTGTTGTTGTCTCGCGTTTTATACTCAAGCGGACTAGGAGTCTACTTTGCTGTTGCCACGTTGCCTTTTATTCCAGTGTGGTCTAGGAGTCTGCTTTGCGGTTGTTGTTGTCTTGCTTCTTATACTCGCGCGGGCAAGGAGTAGAGTTTTGCTGTTGTACTTTTCGCCTTTTATGCTCTTGTGCGCAATGAGTTTGCTATTGTTTATCTTGTTGTCTCGCTTTTTTTCTACCGTGGGCAAGGAGTCTGGTTTTGTTATTGTTGTCGTCTTGCCCTTTATAATCGTGTGGGCAATGAGTAAAGAGCATTCTTTTCTGTTTTTGTCTCGCCTTTTATACTTGTGCAGGCAAAGAGTTTGATTTGTTATTGTCCTTGTGTCGCCTACTCACACGAGCAAGGAGTGTACGTTTTCTGTTGTACTTTTTGCCTTTTGTACTCTTGTAGGTAGGGCATCTACTTTTGTTGTTGGTGCTATCTCGCCTTTTATATTCATGTGGGTAAGGAGTTTAGTTTTGTTAGTGTTGTTGTCTCCCTTTTTATATTCATGTGGGCTAGGAGTTTATTTTGATGTTGTTACCGCCTAACCTTTTGTACGCGTGCGGGAAAGGAGTATGCTTTTGTTGTTGTTGTCGTCTTGCCTTTTATGCTTGTACGAGCAAGGAGTTTGGTTTTAATGTTGTCATCGTCTTGCCTTTTATTCTCATGCAAGCAAGGAGTATGCTTTTATTGTTGTTGTCGTCGTTTTGCCTTTTATACTCATACGGGTAAGGACTCTAGTTTTATTGTTGTTGCCATCTTGCCTTTTATACTCGTGTGAGTAAAGAGTATGCTTTGTTGTTGATGTCTTGCAGTTATCCTCGCGTGGGCAAGAAGTCATCTCTCCTTTTATACTCCTGCAGGCAAGGAGTATGCTTTTGTTGTTGTTGCATTCCCGCCTTTTGCACTTGTACGGGCAAGGAGTCTAGGTTTGTTGTTGTTGTTCCCTCGCTTTTTATACTCGTGCGGGCAAGCATCATGCTTTATTGTTGTCATCATCCCTTTTATATTCATGTAGGTAAGGAGTAGGCCTTGTTGTTACCATCTTACCTTTTATACTCGTGTGGGCATGTATCATGCTTTGTTCTTGTTATCGTCTCGCCTTTTATATCCATGCAAGCAAGTAGTATGCTTCGTTAATATCATCTTGTTTTTATAGTCCGGCGGGCGAGGACTATGCTTTTGTTGTTCTACTTGTCGCCTTTATACTCTTACAAGCAAAGAGTCTACTTTTGTTGTTGATATCATCTTGTCAAGGAGTCTGGGCAAGGAGTCTACGTTCAATGCTGTTATCATCTCACCTTTTATACTCATGTGAGCAAGGAGTTTGGTTTTGTTGTTGTTGTCGTTTTACCTTTTATACTTGGGCAGGTAAAGAGTATACTTTTGTTGTCGTACTTGTCGCATTTTATACTCTTGCAGGTAGGGAGTCTGCTTTTGTTGTTGTTGCCGTCTCGCCTTCTATACTCCTGCGGGGTAGGAGTATGCTTTGCTGACGTTGTCGTCTCGCCTTTTATGCTCGTGCAAGAAAGGAGTATGCTTTTATTGTTGTACTGCTTACCTTTTATGCTCTTGCAGCCAAGGAGTCTGCTTTAGTTGTTGTTGATACCTTGCCTTTTACACTCGCGCCAGCAAGGAGTGTGGTTTTGTTGTTGTTGTTGTCTCGCCTTTTATACTCGTACGGGTAAGGAGTGTAACTTACTGTTGCTATTGTCATCATGCCTTTACAACTCATGCAGCCAAGTAGTATGCTCTTGTTTTTATTATCATCTCGCCATTTATACACCTACAGGCAATGACTCTGGTTTTGTTATTGTTGCCATCTTGCCTTTTATATTCGTACGGGCGAGTGGCAGGCTTTGTTGTTGTCCTCTCGCCTTTTATACTCGCGTGGGCAAAGAGTATGCTTTCCTGCTATCTCTCGGTTTTTGCACTCTTGAAAGGAAGGAGACTAATTTTGTTGTTGTTATTGTCCCGTCTTTTATGCTTTTACGGGCAATAAGCCTGCTTTGTTGTTATTGTTGTCCAGACTTTTATGCTTGTGTAGGGAAAGAGTATGCTTTTATTGTTGTTGTCGTCTTGTCTTTTATACTCGTACAAGCAAGGAGTCTGCTTTTGTTGTGATTGTTGCCTCCCCTTTTGTACTTGTGCAGGTAAGAAGTATGCATTGTTGTTACCGACTTGCCTTTTACACTCGTGCCAACAAGGAGTATGCTTTGTTGCTACCATCTCACCTTTTACACTCTTTTGGGCAAGGAGAATGCTTGGCTATTGTCGTCTTGCCTTTTATACTCATGCGGGCAAGGAGTGTGCTTTGTCATTCTTGTCTTGCCTTTTATACTCATGTGGACAGGGAGTATACTTTTGTTGTTGTTGCCGTCTCGCCTTTTATACTCGCACGGGTAAGGAGTCCAGGATTGTTGTTGCTGCCGTCTCGCCAATTATACTCATGCGAGCAAGCAGCAAGCTTTGTTGTTGTCATCTCGCCTTTTATAGTCGTGTAGGCAAGGAGTATAGTTCGTTGTTACTGTCTCGCCTTTTGTACTTGGGCAGGCGAGGAGCATACATTTGTTGTTGTACTTGTCGCCTTTTAGACTCTAGCAGGCAAGGAGTCTGCTTTTATTGTTGTTGTCGTCTCGCCTTTTATACTCGTGCGGGCTAGATGTTTGCTTTGCTGTTGTTCCCGTCTCACCTTTTATACTCATGCAGGTCAGGATTATACTTTTGTTTTTGTGCTTTTTGCCTTTTATATCCTTGCGGGCAAGGAGTCTACTTTTGCTGTTGTTACCACCTTGGCTTCTATACTTGTGTGGAAAGGAGTCCAGTTTTGTTGTTCTTGTCGTCTCCTCTTTTATACTCAGGCAGGCGAGGAGTATACTTTTGTTTTTGTACTTGTCGCCTTTTATACTCTCTTGGAGGCAAGGAGCCTGCTTTTGTTGTTATTGTTGTCTTGCCTTTAATACTCGTTCGGGCTAGGGGTCTACTTTGCTGTTGTTGCCCTTTTGGCTTTTATACTCGTACGTGGAAGGGTATGCTTTTGTTGTTATTGTTGTCTTGGCTTTTATACTTGCATGAGCAAGCAGCCTCCTTTTGGTGTAATTGTTGTCTAGCCTTTTATACTCCTGTAGGTAAGGAGCATGCTTTGTTGTTAGCATCTCGCCTTTTATAATTGTGCGGACAAAGAGTATACTTTGCTGTCGTCCTCTCACCTGTTATACTCATGTGGGCAAGGATTAAGCTTTGTCGTCCCCACCTCGCATTTTATACTCGTGCGAACAGGGACTATGCTTTTGCTGTTGTTACCGTCTTGCCTTTTATACCCGTTCAGGCAAGGATTCTAGGTTTCTTATTATTGTCGTCTCGCTTTTTATACTCATGCTGGCAATCAGCAGGCTTTCTTGTTGTCGTCGCACCTTTTATAGTCATGCAGGCAAGAAGTATGCTTTTTTGTTGTTGTCTTTGTTTTTACACTAGGGCGGGCGAGAAGCACACTTTCGTTGTAGTACTTGTCGCCTTTTATACTCTTGCAGGCAAGGAGTTTGATTTTATTGTTGTTGTCGTCTCGCCTTATATACTCGTAAGGGCTAGGCGTCTGCTTTGCTATTGTTACCAACTTGCCGTTTAGACTCATTCGGGCAAGGAGTATACTTTTGTGTTCGTGCTTTTTGCCTTTTATATTCTTCTGGGCAAAGAGTCTACATTTGTTGTTGTTGCCGTTTCGCCTTTTATACTCCTTCAAACAATAAGTCTGATTTTGTTGTTGTTGCCATTTCACCTTTCATACTCGGGCGCGCGAGGAGTATAATTTTGATGTTGTACTTCCCGCCTTTTAGACTATTGCAGGCAAGGAGTCTACTTTTGTTGTTGTTGCTATCTCACATTTTACACTTTGGGGGCTAAGAGTCTGCTTTGTTATTATTGTTGTCTAGCCTTTTATGCTCGCATGAGTAAGGAATATGCTTTTGTTGTTGTACTGTTTGCCTTTTATGCCCTTGCGAGCAAGGAGCCTGCTTTTATTGTTGTTACTGTCACGCCTTTTATACTCGTGCGGGCAAGGAGTCTGGTTTTGATGTTATTGTCGTCTTGCCTTTTACAGTCGTGCGGGCAAGGAATATACTTTGTTGTTGTCGTTCTGCCTTTTATACTAACGTGGGCAAGGAGTATGCTTTTGTTGTTATCGTCGTCCCACTTTTTATTTTCGTACGAGTAAGGACGCTAGTTTTGCTATTGTTGTCGTCTCGCCTTTTATACTCTCGTGGGCAAGCAGCATGCTTTGTTGATGCCATCATGCCTTTTGTACTCGTGCAGGCAAGGAGTGTCCTTTCTTGCTACTATCTCGCTTTTTATATTCTTGTAGGGAAAGAGACACTTTTGTTGTTGTTATCGTCTCGCCATTTACACCCGTGTAGCCTAGAAGTCTGCATTGCTGTTGTTAGCGTCTCGTCTTTTGCACTCATGCGGGCAAGGAGTATACTTTTATTGTTGTACTTTTCGGCTTTTATACTCTTGCGGGCAAGTAGCCTACCTCTGTTGTTGTTGCTGTCTCGTCTTTTAGACTCAAGCAGGCTAGGAGTCTACTTTGCTGTTGCCACGTTCCCTTTTATTCCTTTGTGGTCTAGGAGTCTGCTTTACGGTTGTTGCTATCTTACCTCTTATACTCGTGCGGGCAAGGAGTAGACTTTTGCTGTTGTACTTTTCGCCATTTATGCTTTTGTGGGCAAGGAGTCTGCTTTTGTTCATGTTACTGTCTCGCTTTTTTTCTACCTTGGGCAAGGAGTTTGGTTTTGTTATTATTTTCATCTCACCATTTACAATCATGTTGGCAGTGAGCAAAGAACATTCTTTTCTGTTTTTTTCTCGCCTTTTATTATTGTGCGGGCAAGGAGCTTGATTTGTTATTGTCCTCGTGTCGCCTACTCGCACGAGCAAGGAGTGTACTTTTGCTATTGTACTTTTCGCCTTTTGTACTCTTGTAGGTAAGGCATCTACTTTTGTTGTTAGTGCTTTCTCGCCTTTTCTATTCATGTGGGTAACGAGTTGGTTTTATTGTTGGTGTCGTCTCACCTTTTATTCTCGTGCGGGTAAGGACTATGTTTTACTGTTGTCATCTCGTCTTTTATACTAGTGCGGGTTAGGAGTATGCTATTGTTGTTGTTCCCGTCTAACCTTTTATACTCATATGGGTAATGAGTCTAGTTTTGTTTTCGTTGTCTCCTCGCCTTTTACATTCGTTCGGACAAGCAACATGCTTTGTTGTTGCCGCCTCACCTTTTATACTCATGCAGGCAAAAAGTATTCTTTATTGTTACTTTCTTGCCTTTTATACTCTTGCGGGCAAGGAGTCAGTTTTTGTTGCTGTTGCCTTCGGACCTTTTACACTCGTATGACAAGGCATATGGTTTTTTTGTTGTTGTTGTCTCACCTTTTATACTTAGGTAAGCAAGGAGTATACTTTTATTGTTGTACTTGTTGCCTTTTATACTCTTGCTGGCAAAGAGTTTACTTTTGTTGTTGTTGCCGTGTCCCCTTTTTCACTCGTACCAGCAAAGGGTGTGGCTTTGGTGCCGTTGTCGTCTTGGCTTTTATACTTGTACAGCAAGCAGCATGCTTTGTTTTTGCCATCTAGCCTTTTATACTTGTGTGGATAAGGAGTGTGCTTTGTCGTTGTCGTCTCGCCTTTTATACTTGTGCAGACAAGGAGTATGCTTTTATTGTTGTTGCCATTTCACCTTTCACACTCAGGCACGCGATGAGTATAATTTTGATGTTGTATTTCCCGCCTTTTATGCTCTTGCAGGCAAGGAGTCTACTTTTGTCGTTGTTGCTATCTCACATTTTATACTTTGGGGGCTAAGAATTTGCTTTGTTGTTATTGTTGTCTGGCCTTTTATGCTCGCATGAGCAAGGAATATGCTTTTGTTGTTGTACTGTTTGCCATTTATTCCCTTGCAAGCAAGAAGCCTACTTTTGTTGTTGTTACTATCATGCCTTTTATACTCATGCGGGCAGGGAGTCTGGTTTTGATGTTGTTGTCGTCTTGCCTTTTATACTCGTGCGGGCAAGGAATATACTTTGTTGTTGTCGTTCTGCCTTTTATACTAGCGTGGGCAAGGAGTATGCTTTTGTTGTTATTGTCGGCCCGCTTTTTATTTTCGTATGAGCAAGGACTCTAGTTTTGCTATTGTTGCCGTCTTGCCTTTTATACTCTCGTGGGCAAGCAGCATGCTTTGTTGATGCCATCATGCCTTTTGGACTCGTGCGGGCAAGGAGTGTGATTTGTTGCTACCATCTCTCTTTTTATACTCTTGCAGGGAAAGAGACACTTTTGTTGTTGTTGTCGTCTCGCCATTTACGCCCACGTAGCCTAGAAGTCTGCATTGCTGTTGTTAGCATCTCGTCTTTTGTGCTCATATGGGCAAGGAGTATACTTTTATTGTTGTACTTTTCGGCTTTTATACTCTTGCGGCCAAGTAGCCTACCTCTATTGTTGTTGCTGTCTCCCCTTTTAGACTCAAGCGGGCTAGGAGTCTACTTTGCTATTGCCATGTTGCCTTTTATTCCTTTGTGGTCTAGGAGTCTACTTTGCGGTTGTTGCTATCTTGCCTCTTATACTCGCGCGGGCAAGAAGTAGACTTTGGCTGTTGTGCTTTTCGCCTTTTATGCTCTTGTGGGCAAGGAGTCTGCTTTTGTTCATGTTACTGTCTCTTTTTCTTTCTACCGTGGGCAAGGAGTTTGGTTTTGTTATTGTTGCTTTCTCGCCGTTTACAATCATGTGGGCAATGAGTAAAGAGCATTCTTTTCTGTTTTTGTCTCTCCTTTTATTCTTGTGCGGGCAAGGAATTTGATTTGTTATTGTCCTCGTGTCACCTACTCGCACGAGCAAGGAGTGTACTTTTGCTATTGTACATTTCGCCTTTTGTACTCTTGTAGGTAAGGCATATACTTTTGTTGTTAGTGCTGTCTCGACTTTTATATTCATGTGGGTAACGAGTTTGGTTTTGTTGTTGATGTCGTCTCACCTTTTATTCTCGAGCGGGTGAGGAGTATGCTTTACTATTGTCGTCTCGTCTTTTATACTAGTGTGGGTTAGGAGTATGCTTTTGTTGTTGTTCCCGTCTAACCTTTTATCCTTATACAGGTAATGAGTCTAGTTTTGTTTTCGTTGTCTCCTTGCCTTTCACATTCGTTCGGACAAGCAACATGCTTTGTTGTTGCCGCCTCATCTTTAATACTCATGCTGGAAAAAAGTATTCTTTGTTGTTACTGTCTTGCCTTTTATAGTCTTACAGGCGAGGAGTCAGTTTTTGTTGCTGTTGCCTTCTGACCTCTTACACTCGTACGACAAGGCATCTGGTTTTGTTGTTGTTGTTGTCTTACATTTTATAGTTAGGTAAGCGAGGAGTATACTTTTATTGTTGTACTTGTTGCCTTTTATACTCTTTCTGGCAAAGAGTTTACTTTTGTTGTTGTTGCCATGTTCCCTTTTTCACTCGTACGAGCAAAGGGTGTGGCTTTGGTACTGTTATCGTCTCGGCTTTTATACTCGTACGAGCAAGTAGCATGCTTTGTTTTTGCCATCTAGCCTTTTATACTTGTGTGGGTAAGGAGTGTGCTTTGTTGTTGTTGTCTCGCCTTTTACACTCGTTCAGGCAAGGAGTATGCTTTTATTGTTGTTGTCGTCTTGCTCTTTATACTCGTACAGGCAAGGTGTCCAATTTTGTTGTTGTTGCCAACTCGCATTTTACACTCGTACGAGTAAACAGCATGCTTGGTTGTTGCCGTCTCGCCTTTTTGTACTCTTGCGTGCAAGGAGTTTGTTTTGTTATTGTGGCTGTCTCGCCTCTACACTCGGGTGAGCGAGGAGTATAATTTTGTCATTATGCTTGTCGCCTTTTATACTTTTGTGGGCAATGATTCTACGTTTGTTGTTGTTGTCGTCTTGCCTTTGATACTCGTGCGAGCAAGGAGTCTGGTTTTGTTGTAGTTGCTGCCTCCCCTTTTACACTCGGGCAGGGGATGAGTATACCTTTGTTATTGTACTTGTTACCTTTTACACTTTTGCGAGAAAGGAGTTTGCTTTTGTTGTTGTTACTGTCGCCCCTTTTATGCTCGTGCAGTCTGGGATTCTTCTTTGTTGTTGTTGTCATATGACCTTTTATACTCGTTTAGGCAAGGAGTATACTTTTGTTGTTGAACTTTTTACCTTTATACTCTTGGTGACAAGGAGTCTATTTTTGTTGTTGTTGATGCCACGCCTTTTATACTCCACTGGGTAAGCAGTCTGGTTTTGTTATTGTTGTTGTCTCGCCTTTTATACTCGTGCGGGCAAGGAGTGTCGTTTTGCTATTATTGTCGTCTCGCCTTTTATTCTCGTGCGGGTAACGAGTACACTTTTGTTGTAGTGCTTTGTTACTTTATACTCTAGCTGGCAAGGTGTCTGCTTTTACTATTGTTGTTGTCTCGGCTTATACACTTGTGCGGGCAGGGAGTCTGGTTTGGTTATTATTATTGTCTCGCCTTTTAAAGTTGTGCGGGGGAGGAGTATGCTATGCTATTATTGCCGTCTCATCTTTTTTACCCGTGCGCCCAAGGAACATACTTTTATTGTTGTACTTTTTGCCTTTTATACTCTTGCGGGCAAGGAGTCTGCTTTTGTTATTGTTGTCGTCTCACCTTTTATACTCGTGCAGGAAAAGAGTCTACTTTTGTTCTAGTTGTCGTCTCACATTTTATACTCGTGCGGTCAAGGAGACCACTTTGCAGTTGATGCTGTCCCGTGTTTTATACTCGTGCGGGTAAGGAGTTCGATTTTGTTGTTGTCGTCGTCTCGCCTTCTATACTCGTGTGGGTGAGGAGCACGCTTTGTTGTTGCTGTCTCGAACGAGTAGCCGTTTTGCCTTTTATACTTGTGCAGGTAAAGACAGTGGTTTGCTGTTGCCATACTACCTTTTTTACTCGTGCAGCAAATGAATATGATTTTGTTGTTGTGGCCTTCTTGACTTATATACTTTTAAGGGCGAGGAGTCTGGTTTTGTTGTTGTTGCCATCTCACCTTTTTTACTCGGTTCGTCAAGGAGCATGCTTTATTGCTATCGTCTCGCCTTTTATAATCTCGTGGGTAAGGGGTATGCTTTGTTGTTGTCAACTCGTCTTTTATCCTCATGCTGGCAAAGAGTATGATTTGTTGTTGCTGTTTCGCCTTTTATACTCATACAGGCTAGGAGTTTGGTTTTGTTGTTGTCGCCGTCTTACCTTTTATACTCGTGCAGGCAAGGACCATGCTTTGTTGTTCTCATCTCGCCTTTTATACCCGTGCTCACAAGGAGTATACTTTACTGTCGCTGTGTCGCCTTTTCTACCCGCGCGAGCAAAGAGTATGCTTAGGTGGACGAGGAGCATATTTTTGTTGTTGTACTTTTCCCCTTTTGTACTCCTGCGTGCAAGGAGTCTGCTTTTGTTGTTGTTACCGTCTTGCCTTTTACACTTGTGCAAGCAAGCAGCATGCTTTGCTATTGCCGACCTACCTTTTATACTCGTGCGGGCAAAGGCGTATACTTTTGTTGTTGTACTTTTAGCCTTTTATACTCTTCCGGGCAAGTAGTCTACTTTTTGCTATTGTTGTCATCTCGTATTTTATACTCATGCGGGCAAGGATTCTAGTTTTATTGTGCTTGGCGTCTTGCTTTTCATAATCGAGTAGGCGAGAAGTATACTTTTGTTGATGCACTTGATGTATTTTATACTCTTGTGGGCAAGGAAACTACATTTGTTGTTGTTGCTGTCTCATCTTTTATACTCAAGTCAGCAAGGAGTCTATTTTGTTGTTGTTGCCGTCTTGCTTTTCATGCTTGCTCGGGCAAGGAGTTTACATTTGCTATTGCTGTTGTCCCACCTTTTATACTCACGTGGGCAAGGAGTTTGGCTTTGTTATTGTTATTCTCGCCTTTTATACTCGTGTAGACAAGGAGTCTGCTTTGCTGTCGTTGTCGTCTCACCTTTTATGCTCGTGTGGGCAAGAAGTATACTTTTGTTGCTCCACTTTTCGCCTTTTATATTCTTAGGGGCACGAAGTATGTTTTTGTTGTTGTAGCTGTCTCGCCTTTTATACATGTGTAGGCAAGGAGTTTGGCTTTGTTTTTATTGTCGTCTCGCCTTTTACACTTGAGCAGGTGAGGAGTATACTTTTATTGTTGTATTTTGTCGCCTTTCACACCTTCCAGGCAAGGAGTCTATTTTTTTTTTTGTTGTTGTTGTCTTAACTTTTGCACTGGTGAAATTTAGGAGCTTGCTTTGCTGTTGTTGCTGTCTCGCCATTCATGCTCGTGCAGGCAAGGAGAATACTTTTGCTGATGTACTTTTTGCCTTTTATACTCTTACAGGCTAGGAATTTGCCTTTGTTGTCGTTACTATGTTGCCTTTTATACTCGTGCAGGAAAGGAGTTTGGTTTTGTTATCATTGTCATCTTTTCTTTTATAATCGTGTGGGCAATGAGTAAAAAGTATGCTTTGCTATTGTTGTCTAGCCGTTTACACTTGTATAGGCAAGGAGTATGCTTTTGTCATTGCCATCTCGCCTTTTATACTCGTACCAGCTAGGAGTTTGTTTTGTTGTCGTTGCCGCCTCGCCTATTATACTCGTGCGAGAGGAGAGTATGCTTTTGTTATTGTACTTTTTGCCATTTATACTTTTGTGGGCAAGGAGTCTACTTTTGTTGTTGGTGTTGTCTCGCCTTTTATACTTATGTAGACAAAGAGTCTAGTTTTGCATTTTTTACTAGTTGCCTTTCATACTCGTGTGGGTAAGGAGTATTCTTTGCGGTTACCGTCTCGCCTTTTATACTAGTTCAGGCAGAGAGAATGCTTTTATTGTTATTCCCGTCACGCCTTTTATACTCAAATGGGCAATGAGTTTAGATTTTTTGTTGTTGCCGTCTTGCCTTTTAAACTTGTTCAGGAAAGCAGATGCTTTGCGATTGATGTCTCGCATTTTATACTCGTACGGGCAAAGAATATGCTTTGTTGTTGCCGTCGAACCTTTTTATACTCTTGCCAGCAAGGAGTCGGCTTTTACTGTTGTTGTCGTCTCGCCTTTTATACTTGTGTGGGCAAGTAGCATGCTTTGTTGTTGCCGCCTTGCCTTTTATACTCTTGCAGGCAAAGAGTCGGCTTTTGTTGTTGTTGGCGTATTGCCTTTTATACTTGCATGGGTAACGAGTTTGGTTCTGCTGTTGTTTCCATCTCGCCTTTTATGCTCACGCGGGCACTGGTTATGCTTTGATATTGTCGTCACGCCTATTTTGCATGTGCGAGCAAACTGTGTGCTTTTGTTGTTGTTGCCATCTCGCCTTTTATACTCGTGCAGGCAAAGAGCATGATTTGTTGTTGTCGTCTTGCCCTTCATACTCGTGTGAGCAAGGAGTATGCTTTGTTGCTGCCATCTCCCCTTTTATACTCATGTGGGCTAGGAGTCTGCTTTGCTATTATTACTGTCTCAACTTTTGTGCTCATGCGGGCAAGGAGTATAATGTTGGTTTTGCAAGTTTTGCCTCTTATATTCTTGTGGGCAAAGAGTCTACTTTTGCTGCTGTTGCCGTCTCGCCTTATATACCCATGCATGGTACGAGTCTAGCCTGGTTGTTATTGCCATCTTTCCTTTTATTCTCAGGCAAACGACAAGTATACTTTTGTGGTTGTACTTGTCGCCTTTTATATTCTTGCGTGCAAGGAGTTTGTTTTAGTGTTGTTGCCGTCTCGCTTTTTATGTTCACGTGGGCGAGAAGTCTTATTCTATTGTTGATGTCGTCACGCATTCTATAGACGTGCGAGCAAGCAGCTAGCCTTGTTGTTGCCGTCTCGTATTTTATACTCGTTCAGGCAGGGAATATGGTTTGCAGTTGCCATCATGCCTTTAATACCCGTGCCGTAGGAAGTATGCTTTTGTTGTTATTGTTGTCTCGCCTTTTATGCTCGTCTGGACCAGTAGTATGGTTTTGTTGTTGTTGCTATCTCATATTTCACACTCATGCGGGCAAGCAGCATGCTTTATTGGTTTTGTCTCGCCTTTTGTACTCGTGTGGGCAAGGAGTATGCTTTGTTGTTGCCGTCTCGTATTTTATATTCGTGTGGGAAAGCAGTATGGCTTGCAATTGCTCTCATGCCTTTAATACTCGTGTAGGCAAGGAGTATTCTTTTGTTGTTGTTCCCATCTCGCCTTTTATACTAGTCTAGGTGAGTAGTCTGGTTTTGTTACTGTTGTCGTCACGCCTTTTATACTCATGTAGGCAAGCAACATGCTTTATTATTGCCGTCTCGACTTTTATACTCTTGCGGGCAAGGAGTCGGCTTTTGTTGTTGCTGCCATCTTGCCATTTATATTTGTATGGACAAGGAGTTTGGTTTTGTCGTTGTTGCCATCTCACCTTTTATGCTTATGTGGGCAAGGAGTATGCTTTAATATTGTTGTCACGCCTTTTCTACTCGTGCGAGCAAAAGGTTCACTTTTGTTGTTGTTGCTGTCTTGCCTTTTATACTTATGCAGGCAAGGAGTATGCTTTGTTGTTGTCATCTTGCCTTTTATACTCATGCAAGCAAGGAGTATGCTTTGTTTTTGCCATCTCGCCTTTTATAGTCGTGTGGGCAAGGAGTCTGCTTTGCTATTATTACCACCTCGGCTTTTATACTTGTGTGGGCATGGAGTATATTGTTGTTTTTGCATGTTTTGCCTTTTATGTTCTTGCGGGCAAAGTGTCTACTTTTTTTGTTGGCCGTCTCGCCTTTTATCCCCATGCGTGCAAGGAGTCTAGCTTTGTTGTTGTTGCCATCTTTTCTTTCGTACTCGTGCAGGCAACAAGTACACTTTTGCTGTTCTACTTGTCGCCTTTTATACTCTGGCGTGCAAGGAGTCAACTTTAGTGTTGTTCTCGTCTAGCCTTTTATACTCTAGCGGGCAAGAAGAATCGTTTTGCTATTGTCGCCGTGTCAGCTTTTATACTCATGCGGGAGAGCAACCTGCTTTGTTGTTGCCATCTCATATTTTATACTCGTGTCACAAGGAGTATGGTTTGTAGTTGCCGTCATGCCTTTAACACTTGT
Source organism: Carallia pectinifolia (assembly GCA_037832335.1). NCBI lineage: Eukaryota > Viridiplantae > Streptophyta > Magnoliopsida > Malpighiales > Rhizophoraceae > Carallia > Carallia pectinifolia. The sequence goes on along the minus strand of CM075454.1, from coordinate 1,953 downwards.
GGTGACAGGGAGTACGCTTTTGTTGTTGTTGTCCTCTTGCCTTTTATGCTCGTCTGAACGAGTAGTCTAGTTTTGTTGTTGTTATCATCTTACCTTTCATACTCGTGTGTGCAAGGAGTATGCTTTGTTGTTGTCGTCTTGTATTTTATACTCGTGCCCGCGAGGAGTACGGTTGTAGTTGCCGTCGTGCCCTTGATACTTGTACAAGCCTGGAGTATGCTTTTGTTCCTGTTGTCATTTGGCCTTTTATATTCATCCGGGTGAGTAGTATGGTTTTGTTGTTGTTGTTGTCTTGCCTTTTGTACTCGTGCAGCAAGCAGCATGCTTTGTTGCTGTCGTCCTACCTTTTATGCTCATGCATAAATGCTTTGTTGTTGCCGTGCCTCCTTTTATACTCTTGCAGGCAAGGAGTCAGCTTTTGTTGTTGTTGCCGTATCGGCTTTTATACTTGTATGGGTAAGGGGTCTAGTTTTGTTGTTGTTGTCTTCTCACCTTTTACACTCGTGCGGGCAAGAAGCATGCTTTGCTATTGTCGTCACACCTTTTTTGCTCGTACTAGCAATCTATGCTATTTTGTTATTGTTGTCGTCTCGCCTTTTATACTCGTGCTGGCAAGGCGCATGCTTTGTTGTTGTCGTCTCGCCTTTTATGCTCGCGCAAGCAAAAAGCATGTTTTGTTGTTGCCATCTCGCCATTATAGTCATGGAGGCTACAAGTCTACTGTGCTATTATTAACATATCTCTTTTTATACTCGTGCGGGTAAGGAGTACACTATTGTTTTTGCAAGTTTTCCCATTTATATTCTTGCAAGCAAAGAGTCTACTTTTCTTGTTGTTGCTATCTCGCCTTTTATACCCGTGCGTGCAAGGAGTCTATCTTTGTTGTTGTTCCGTCTTTCTTTTCATGCTCGGGCAAGCGATGAGTATTCTTTTGTTGTTGTTCTTATAGCCGTTTACACTCTTGCATGGAAGGAGTCTACTTTAGCGTTGTTGTCGTCTTGCCTTTTATACTCGTACGGGCAAGAAGTCTTGTTGTGGTGTTGTCACTGTCTCATCTTTTATACTCATGCGGGCTAGCAGCCTACTTTGTTACTGCCATCTCGTGTTTTATACTCGTGGGGGCAGGGAGTATGGTTTGCAGTTGTCGTTGGATATTTAATACTCGTGTGAGTAGGGAGTATGCTTTTGTTGTTGTTGCTGTGTTGCCTTTTATACTCATTTGGAGAAGTAGTATGGTTTGGTTATTGTTGTCGTCTCGCCTTTTATACTCGTGCGGGCAAGCAGCATGCTTTGTTGTTGCCGTCATCCCTTTTATACTGTCTTGCCTTTTATACTCGTAAGACAAAAGGTATGCTTTGTTGTTGTCGTCTCACCATTTATACTCTTGCGGGCAAGGAGTCTGGTTTTGTTGTTGTTGTCGTCTCGTCTTTATACTCGTGCGGGCTAAGAGTATGCTTTGTTATTGCTACCGTCTCCACTTTTATACTTGTGTGGGCTGCTTTTGTTGTTGTTCTTGTCTCGTCTTTATACTCGTGCGGGCATGGAGTATACTTCTGTTCTTGAACTTTTTGCCTCTTATACTCTTGCTAGTAAAGAGTCTACTTTAGCTATTTTTGCTATCTTGCCTTTATCTTTGTGCGAGCAAGGACTTTGGTTTTGTTGCTGTTGCCATCCCACATTTATACTCAGGCGAGCTAGGAGTATACTTTTGTTGTTATGCTTGTCGCCTTTCATACTCTTGCCGGCAAGGACTCTGCATTTGTTGTTTTTGCTGTCTTGCCTTTTAAAATGGTGCGGGCTAGGAGTTTGATTTGATATTGTTACTGCCTCGCCTTTTTTACTCATACAGGCAAGAAGTATACTTTGGTTGTTGTACTTTTCGCCTTTCATACTCTTGTGGGCAAAGAGTCTGTTTTTGTTGTTGTTACTGTCTCGCCTTTTATAGCCGTGCGG